>CM019042.1:21782337-21888011 GCA_009664405.1 Drosophila bifasciata | reverse complement strand
AAAATGAAGGGAGAACTACTGCAACAGCTTGTAAGTGAGAGAGCTACTGCACAAAAGGTTTATAAGCGAGAGAGAAAGAACAGTTAGTTAAGTTTGGGTGATAGAGAAAGAGAGTTGCTAGACAAAAAGCTAAACAAGAGAGCGCTAAAATGTATTTTCTTATTTATTGAAGCAACAACAAAACACAAACTGACGCACAAAAATTGATTCAAAACGTCGTTTACACAAAAACTAGGCATGCACCTGCGGATTTTGATGGAGGAAAAATCAGGATTTAAGAAATGGGGATGATATTAAATTTATTAGGCCAAAACACCGGTTGTTTGTAAGAGTATAAAAGAGCAGCGGAGCACAAGAAAAAAACACGTCTACTACAAAGAGAACGACGAATGCCTTTTTATGTTAACGTCTTTTTAAATTGTCCTACCAAAAATCGGTTCAAAAGCTGAATTTTCATCTGACACAGCATTCAACTCTTTTTTCATACCTATTGCATCGATCTTCACAGAAATTATTACAGGTCCAGAAGTGATAATTAAAAACTTCCCAATTCCAGTTCGACATCTATGCATCTATGAGCTATGCATAACGGGCGGACTACACACTAACCTGCCAAACTCTCGATACCACTCCGCAACCCTCCCCTTATCCACTGGCGAGCACTGGAAAAATTGGCACACGCGCCGAAAAGACTGTCACCAAATACAATTTCAGCATTTTTCGTTTTTTTCTATCTTCAAAATTGTGGACTTTCATGTTTTAGGGTGGGCGGAAGGAGGCGGGCGAAATTTTGAAATACACTTATTCTGAAGTGGTATCACAGGAGTTTGGTCGGAAAGTTTGAGTGGCTCCTAGCTCTTATAGTCTCTTAAATCCAGGCGCTAAGTGGGCTTTCTCTTAGGATAAGCAATGCTTGTAGGGAGTGGAATCGGTTTGACGTGCTCTTGTATATCTGGGTGACAATATATCGGGGATTCTAAACCCTAAACACTTCTCCCTACAATAACAAACACAACAAAAAAATGGGCGAAATCGGTCCAGCTGTCACACGTGATGCCAACAAGAGAAATAGGGATTCATTTTATATACATATATAGACGTTCACGCCTGCCACCTTACAGCCACACAGCGTACCGCCAATTATCCTTATTTACGTTGTTCCCTTCCAGAAATCATAGCTAAATTAAACCTAAAATAAAATATGTTTATGAATTAGGTTAAGTAGCAAAAAAACGAGAAAGACCTACGGAGTCGCTGTAGGCGCGACTCTACTTTTATACCAAGTACTCAGTCTGTACATGTAATTTATGTGGAAATCTTCAAATGTTGTATCGATTTTTTCATTTTTATTTTACATTTTATTTGGGCATCTGTCATCTACATCTACATCAAAACAACACAACAATTTGCACGATATAGTTCCGGAGTTTTTTCAACAGAGAATCAATTTAGGCAACCCTACAATTTTCGCCAGCATATTTTGTTATGGTTTAGTAGGTGGGGCAGCTCGCTGCCAAAAATTCATTAATCACCTCGGACTCCACCTCTTCGTAATGATCCGATTTTCCTCCGAACCAAATTCAAGAATCTGGTAGATATAATATCAGAGGGAGCCAAGTACTGGCGATTTTTGGTTTTTCATCTTCAAATTTTAATTCATTTTCAATTAGCCATTGGGGGCAGGAGTGGGCACCGGCAAAATTTTGAAACAAACTTGCACTGAAAGCGATATCACAGAGCCTAGGCAAGAAAATTTGGTTGTTCAGATAGCAATATAAAGTCTCTGGTAGAACGAGGGACCCATTTTTGTACGAAAAATCAAATCGACTCGATTTTGTTTTCTAAAATGCCAAGCACATGATGGAGCCAAGTTTTGCGTATGTTTTTGTTCCATTGTGGCAAGCATTAATGATCCGATCCGATTCAGATTTGGGCCCCCCTGATAGATTTGGTCTTTCAATATGATTCTGCATTTTTCGTTTTCTGCTATCTTTGGACGCTGGGACGCCACGATGTTGTTCGCGCCCTTTGTGGGGCGGAAGTGGCGTGGGGGAATTTTTGAACTTTTTCTAACGAAAGAGAGAACACATCAGTTAGGAAAAAAATTTGGTTCCTCTAATCTTTTTTGGCCTAAGCAATGGGCGACAAACAAGACGGACAGACGGACAGACACCAATTTTGTCCATTTTGCAATATACCCTTTTACTCTCTATTAAAATCAAAAAACGAATATATAACGTTGTGAGTCGCAGTGGGCTTCAAACTTCTTGTATTTAATATTCAGTCGACTAATTTATATTTTTAATATTTTTTGTGAACATTTTCCAATATTTTGTTTTAGGTTGGCCACTTTCTGGGGAAAATTCTGACAAACTCCTGTGACTGTCATCAATACAAGTCATATTTCATGGTATGCATTTACATATAAGGGTTGGATGAGCCATCGTTCCCTTCATCATTGGCTCTCTACAAAGACCTACCCGTCTGCTTTAATTAAATATACATCTGAGTGGATATGTGTAGTGACTATAAGGGCTAAATTAACCAAATTTTTAATTCAAACTCCTGTTTGGTATCACTTCAATAAAATTGGTTTTCTAAAATTTCGCCCCGCCCCCAGAGCGACACAAAAACGGAAACAAATTTTAAAGATTTTGAAGAAAATTCGGCGTGAACAATGATGAGAGTCGCTGTAAAATGATTATCTACTTTATATATGTATGTATCTGTAGACCCGTGATTTATGTTCGGAATTTCAAATGTTGACAGTTTTAGCATTTTATCTTAAATTTGTTTTGGATGCAAAAATCATCTAAATTACATCAGTTCACTAGCAACAACACAATACATGATTATGGAAGAGTTCTGTGACGAGCGTGAGTCTGAGATGGTTGGGCGACAAACAAGACGAATGTTTACACGGTTACAGCGCTACTTGATGCTCAACCGGCATAAAAACTGCTTTAACTTTTGTTGCCGGGGGCAACCCTTTACAGGGATTTTTCTGCTGAAAAATTCATTTTGATAATTGTGGCTACAATAATGATCCGGAACTGATCGAAATTCAAAATTTACTGGTAGATATGGTCATTTTCTATCATGTTGTATTTTTTTTTTTTTCTATTTTCAAAATTGTGTTTTTCGTATTTTGGGGGCGCGAAGTGGGCGTGGCAAAATTTTGAATAAACTTGCACTGTTTGGCGATATCAGTGGCGATCTTAAGCAGAAAATTTTGTTGTTCTAGCTCTTTATATTCTCTGAGATCCCCAGGCGTATCATTTGGGAAAAACCAAATCGACTCAATTTGGGGGCTGAGATCGAAATAGAAGGAGCGAAGTTTTTTACCTATGTTTTTTTTTCCTATTGTGGCTATATTAATGATCCGATCCGATTCAGATTTGGGCCCTTCGATAGATATGAACTTTTTCTGTATGATTCTGCATTTTTCGTTTTTTGTTATATTTAAAACTGTGGACGCCACATTTGAATGTGCGCTGAACTTTTGGCGGAAGTTTGGCGGGGCGAAATTTTTTCAAACTTTTCTTGGAGTTTTTTAAGGTGTTTAGTCTGGAAAAAGCAGCTTTGGATGCTTTATCTCTTATAGCCTCCGAGCAATGGGCAGCAAACAAGGCGGACAGACATACGGACGGATGACACGGACGGACAGACAGGGCTATAAAGACTCGGCTATTGATGCTTCATTAATAATATATATACTTTTATAGGGTCGGTCGGATTCCACTATATTACAAAAATCCACTTTTACCACAAAAACAATATACCAGAATTTGCTGCTGGGCACGAGTACGGGTATAAAAAACGAGAGAGCGATCTTTTGTCGCCGCCGTTAACGGAAACACTACTTTTATACACGTACTCCGGTGATTTATGTGAAATTTTTAAAATATTTTAATCAAATTTTAAAAATTTTATTTTTTTTTTTCTGTTTTTGTCATCTATGTACATCTACATCACCCACAACAACACATCCGTACAGTAGAAACCTGAGACCCCAAAAAATTTGATGATTTATTAAACCGCCAAAAAAATTGGACCATGTTATAATTTTTTTATTATGTATTTGATCAATAAAATTACAATTCATTAAATTTTTGAGTTTCCGTAAAGTATTTTTGTTTTTACATTATTTTATTTAAGTCAATTTCCTAATATTCGGTTTTTCTTGCACCAAAAAAAGCAATTTTTATAAATTTTAACGCTGAAACGGCGCGCCGTTTCGTTCTCTCACACTGCCGAACAAGTGTATTTAAAAGCCGCACGCTGAACGAGGAAAGGTAGAATTGTGAGCGTAGACAGACAATAAATAGCAATATATGGTCATTCATTAGATAATGCATTTGCCGTTTCTTCTGTCATCAAAATTATGGACATTCATTTTTTTGTGTGCGGAAACATCAGGGATGATTTTAGGCGGTGCTAAATTTTCAAATACAATTTTATTGGAAGTCATATCACAGAAGATTGATAGAAAGAATCAAGCATTTTTCGGAAGTATTTGTATAATTATTAAAATATTAAAACCAATTTTGTATAATAACTACTACATTAATTTTGTTGTTTTGGGCATATGGGGGTGGGAAGAAGGCGTGGTCCTATAGACTAAATTTTTTTCGGAAATTCTACTTTTAGCATTACGAAATTGTCCAAATTTTTTGACCTCAAAATAATTTTAGAATGAAAATTTACCAAAATTTTCGACTTTTTTTCTAATTGTTCTTATTGATTACCGAACAATCGGTTTTTTATATCTTTAGGACGTTGATATTTTTGACTGCGCAATTATTTTTTGGCCCATGCGACACCAAGCCGAAGCATTTACGTACGCATGGATCCCAAGCAATACGCAAATCCGAACGAAGGGCGATTCCGCATGACGGGCAACACGTCAGGAAAGACAGGAAAGATAGGAGTTAGAATAATATTCGATGAAAATTTTGGCAGAACAAAAACGCTAAACATCTAAAGTTACCAAGGAATATTACTAATTACGGGAAAGGCATGTTAGTACTATATTAGTGATTTAAGAAGAGGAAGTGAATTAGTGGTGGATATTATATGGTAAAGGAAATTATAATCCTAGCATAAGACTTGAAACTGTTTATGCAAGGAATGATTTGATCATCAAAGCGGAAGGGACAAAGGAATAAAGTTTCTAGTGGATCTAATAAAAATCGTGATATCTGATCAAGTTTTCATAAAAATCACACCAAGCATTTTTCAACGATTAAGTACGGATGCAAGATTTGAAACAATCTTCGCAGGCCAGCAGTCTCACACCTTCATCCACGCATTTTTTTTTGCTGATTCTATACGATCTTGGTGTTCTTTTACACAGGGCACTTACACAAGAGCTGTACTCTAAAATCGACGAAAAAGCGAAATATATAGAGTCTTCTTTATATAGGGGGTAAAATACCTTTTGACCAAAGGTAAAATTAGTTACCATTTAATTCCATCAAGAGGGTACCACCGGGCAGGTGGTACTTCAGAAGTATCCTTACTTCTGCACGAGCCAGAGCGTGTGAGTGTGAGAGAAGCAGCAGCAGATATCAACCCTCAAAAAAATGTATATTTTGTTATTATTGTCCAGCGGGGGTGAGGCAGCTCGCTGCTGAAAATTCATTTCATCATTGTGTCTACAATAATGATCCGATCTTGCCCAAATTCGGGAATCTGGTAGATATGGTCATTCTCTACAATATTGCTTTTTTTGTTTTTCCTTTCTTCAAAATTGTGGACTTTTTTAGTCTTTTGTGGGGCGGAAGGGGGCGGTGCGAAATTTTGAAATAAGACTTGTTCAGGTTTGGTATCACAGGAGTCTTGGCAAAAGTTTGGTTGCTCTAGCTCTTATAGTCTCTGAGATCCAGGCGTTCATTTTGTACGAAAAAAATCGACTCGATTTTGTGTGAGTGCGAAAGAGAGGAGCGAAGTTTTTATACCCGTACTCGAAGAGTAAAAGGGTATATTGTATTTGTGCTAATTTTTGTCTGTCCGTCTGTCCGTCTTGTTTGTCGCCCATTGCTCGAAGGCTATAAGAGCCAGATCAACCAAACTTTTTTATCCAGTCTGATGTGGTATCTCACTCCTAGAAAAGTGTTTCAAAAATTTCGCCCCGCCCACTTCCGCCCCCACAAAGGGCGCACATCTGTGGCGGCCACAAATCCGAATCGGATCGAATCATTAATATAGCCACAATAGAGGCAAATATACGCAAAACTTCGCTCCCTCCCTTTAAACTCACACAAAATGGAGTCGTTTTGGTTTTTCGTATAAATGAGCGCCTCGATCTCAGAGACTATAAGAGCTAGAACAACCAAATTTATTGCCTAGACTCCTGTGATATCGCTTCGCGTGCAAGTTTATTTCAAAATGTCGCCACGCCCACTCCCGCCCCCAAAATACGAAAATCCACAATTTTGAAGATAGAAAAAAAAAACAAGCAGTTTTGTAGAAAATGACCATATCTACCAGATTCCCGAATTTGGTTCAGATCGGATCATTATTGTAGCCACAATGATCAAATGAATTTTCTGCTGCGAGCTTCCCCCCCTCCCCATGCGGCGTAAGTCATTTATGGGGATGATTTTCGCTAATGATTCTTTTCGCACGCACACTTACGCTCAAACATGCAGCCTCGTGCAGTGTACGTGTGTTGTTGTGAGAAGTGATGTAGATGAAGCAGATGTAGATGACTGATGTAGCAAACAAATGTAATGATGTAAAAACTTATAAAAAATTTGAAAATTCCACATTAATCACATGTGTGCTGACTGAGTACGGTATAAAAGTAGAGTCGCGGCAACAGCGACTCCGTACGTTCTTTTCGTTTCGTATGTTTTTTTCTATTGTGGCTATATTAATGTTCCGATCCGATTCATATGGATATGGTCTTTCTCTATGAATCTGCATTTTTAGTTTTTTGTTATATTCCAAATTGTGGACGCCACAGATGTGCGCTCTTTGTGGGGGCGGAAAAGTCGGGACGAAATTTTGAAATATTTTTTTATAGGAGTGAGATATCACATCAGTCTGTGAAAAATTGCTCTAGCTCTAATAGCCTTCGAGCAATGAGCCTTAAAAACAAGACGGACGGACAGACGGACAGACATGGCTATATCGACTCGGCTATTGAGGCTGATCAAGAATATATATACTTTATGGGGTCGGAAACGCCTCCTTCTGTGTGTTACACACATCCACTTTTACCACAAATACAATATACCCTTTTACTCTTCGAGTACGGGTTAAAAAAAGTAGTCGTTGATCGTCGTCTTATAAATCCGTGCTAAGCTGGAGATATAAAGGCAATTTGCAGATATATTTTAGTGCAGGGTTAAAAATGTTCTCAAACATTTTAGAATAACTTCGATATACCTCTATAATTCACTGCGTCAGAGCTACTACCTTTCTTATGGAGAGGAATAATCAACGATTCCTTCCAGATTGGGTGGAAACATGAAGAGTTGATGGATAGGGTGAATAGGTTAAGCAGGGGTCCACACAGAGCGTCGGCACAGCCAGGGACTCCGTCAGGACCCCGTGAAAACAGCGGCTTAACTAGTCGAAGATCCTGAAGCAGTGAGCTTTCATTTAACAAAAATTTTGGAAATTTCGTTCGATCTAGGTAGACTGTATGGACACGGCTGAAAAGAGTAGCTTTCATGGAAATAGGTTGTTTGGAAAAATTGTGCAAAAGAGATCGGCAATGGCCTGGATCATTGTTTGCCGAAGAATTAAGAAATGATAGCGAGGATGGATGAGCGGACGTTTTACGCTTACTGTTTACGAAGCTGTAAAACTGTTTAGGGTCCTAAGAAAAAGCGTATCCTGCATCGCGTTAGGTAATTTTTTATAACATTGAGCATTTTGAATGGTGGGACGTCTCTACGTCTTCCGCGGTTTTACTATGCGAGTCGTACGGGCGAGTCAAAACCAGGGGTAATTGGCAATTGAATTACATCTATTTATGAGCTGAGAAAAATGGTATTTCCAAAGAACTCTTTGGCTTTTCAAGTATGTTAGACTTAGGACGTTAGACGACGTGGGACCTACTAAGGTGTGTTTCCTTCCCACGTTTGCTACATATATAGGTTTGTTGATAATATAAAGTTTTCGATATACCTCTACAATTCATTGTGAATAATAAACGAAGGATAGAATGAATAGTTTAAGCAGGTATCCACACAGAGCATCGGCACAGTACCTGAGTACACAGCCGGGGTCCCTGTCAGGACCTGGCGAAAACACCGGCTTAACTTGAGACGAAGATCATAAAGCGGTGAGCTTTCATTTAACATGGGCTGAAAATGCCGTTCGATTGACCAGAGTAACTTTCAGTAGTTTGGAAAAATTGGGCAAAAAGATCAGTAATGGCATGATCACTGTTTGCCGACGAATTAAGAAATGATAGCTGAAATGGATGTGGGTGTTCTACCCTTACTGTTTACGAAGATGTAAAACTGTTCGGGGTCCTGAGGGAAGCGTATCCTGCATCGAGATAGGTAATTTTTATAACATTGAGCGTGAAGAACAGTAAAATTTAACGGACCTATTACGTAGGAAGAGAGAGAAGGAGATCCAACTTTTTAAAAATCTATTCTATTAATTTGTAGAAAAAATCTGTGTGTATGCATCTATCTCCGCAACGCGTACCAAATAACATGGTTTTTTTTTAAATGATAGCCAGAGAATGTGGCATGGTTTAAACAAACAAATTTGTACTTTTCTATAAATAGATTCCTCAAAATTTAAAAATTAACCAAAAAAATCTTCAATTTTTGTCCAAAAGTGTGTGTGTTTCATATATTTATTTCATTTCATCTTCCGCAAACGCGTGGACCAAATTGCATGAGGTTTTTAAATGATAGCCAGAGAATGTGCCATGGTTTGCACATATAAATTTCTACCTTCTATAAATGGGTTTCACGAAAATTAAAAATTAATCAAAAAAACTCAAATTTGGTAAAAAATTTGGTTTAAAAATCATTTCATTTTTGTGATTCTGTAACAGAACATTTTATGATAGATTTTGTTTTCGATAACTTTTTTGTGAAAAATTTTTGAAAATATTGCAATTTGTGTAAGTATATTCGTTGCGTTTGAAAATGTGTTTTAAAAACCAACCATTGTGAAGTTTTTAAAGACTACATTACATTTGGGCCGGCAAACGCGAAATGCGTCACGAGCTGTGGCTTCGAGGAGCCGTGAAAGTAGCCAAGACATTACAAATCGCAATAAAAATAATCGTCTATGCACAGCAAGGTCCCGTTCAAATTAAAGGAACAATGATGCAACAATATCTAAATCATTTGTCAGAGGATTTTTACATCTATTGCGCCGTCAAACGGGTGATATAAACCAGGACTATACGCCAGAAATTTGAAAAACGAAGCATTCATTGATCGCTATTGAATACCTTTGCTTGATGATGGCGAACAAAAGCATTAGCTCAATTAGGTATGACAGCGCCTAATCGTGAAATACACGACCTTTTCAACAAAAGAACTGGAGCATTAACAACAGTATGAGCTTAATGCGTTTGTGTAAAACAATGAGCCAAGGTTAATTATAAAAATCAAAAAAACGGTTTACGACCGAATATTGCGAGCTATCGAAGAACAACATGGTGGACTGTTCTTTTGGATGCAGCTGGAGGTACCGGAAAAACGTTTGTCACTTCGATTATTTTGGCTACTATTCGAGCATAAGGTAGAATCGCATTGGGTCTGGCTTCGTCTAGCATCGCTGCCACATTATTTAATGGTGGTCGCACGGCGCACTCCTGCCCTTAAATTGCCCTTTAACACGCAGGCTGACGATAATCCAACATGCAACATTTCAAATGAACGACGCCATTGTCGGGCATATAAATTTAAAGGTGAGGCAGATGGGATGTGCTGTGCGAGTGGTAAAGTGAAACTGCCTGAATTGGGAAGCCCACTACAACCATTGAGCCACATTACTTAATGGATTGACACCTGAGTCTAACCATTTTTGAACAATGTACGAAGGTATAATTCGAGTTTTCAAATGCCATCTTTAAGCCCCACAAATATCATAAGATATTCGTCAAACAGTTGACGAAGTGGCAAAAGTGATAGTTGGTGACCAATTTAATAATCGTGATATTGTGCTTTATCGGAGAAATGAGCAACTTGACCGTGTATCCGAGACTCATCGATGTTATGATGCCGACAATATCCGATATTGTTTTGGAACGGCCAAGATGGCTATCATTACACATTAAAATGAAAAATTATAAATTATAAATTATAAAATTATAAATAATTTGAATTTAATTGAATTGAAGGAACAGAAGGAAGGAAAAGAAGGAAAAGGAACAAAGACAGTTAGTGCTATGAATTATTACGCATACAGGCTGCATATACGGCACAATCAAGACAACCTTATATAAACCTATATACAACATATTGTATATTGTTGACATGTATGCAAAAATTGAATCGGAACGGTTGCATTTTCTTTGATTCAACCAAGCCAAATTACGTTCCGAAGAGTATGTTTATTTGCGTGATACTATTAACAATGATGGTAATAAACAAAGCGTTGGAACTATGATAATATTACCGTCATCGTATATTGAAGTCCACGTCATATGTTAGAGAGCGCGCAAGATGCGATGTCATACGTTCGCCGTTACGGTCGACCAGACAGACCTCTTCATCACCTTCCCGTGTAATCCCCAATGGGAAGAAGTCTCCGGAATTATTGATTGTTGGCCAAACATCAACAGATCGCTCATGGATTTAATTGTCAAACACGGTGCATTTGGGTCTGTTCAATCTTAGATGAATCAATTGAATATGAATGGCAGAAACGGGGTTTGCCTCATGCGCATATTTTGATTTGGCTGGTTGAAAAAATAAGGCCTAATCAAACTGACGATGTGATTTCGGCCGAAGTTCCAGATCGGACAGTGGATCCTAAATTGTTTGAAGTGTGGTGACCAAAATATGATGCAAGGTCCATGTGGTGGGTTGAATTTGAATTCACCATGTATGGTTGAAGGGAAGGGTTGAAAAACGTTTTCCAAAAAATTTGGTCTCCGATACAGTGACGGGCAGCGATGGATATTCCGAATATCAGCATCGATCAACTGAAGATAATGGCCATTCGGTAAGTTTGAGAGTTCAAAATTAAGATTTGTAAATTGATAATCGTTAGGTTGTGCCATACTCCCCGTTATTATCAAAAGATTTATAAAGCGCACATAAAATTAGAGGTCTGCAATTCAGTTCAATCTATTAAATACATTTGCAAGTACATCCACAAATGAAGTGATATGGCTGTTTTTGGAGCAGTTGCTAATGTTACCGATGAAATCACTCAATTTCAAATGGGCAGATACATCAGTTCAAATGAAGCAGTATGGCGCATATTATTATTTCCGATCCATGATAGGCATCCAACTGTAGTTCATTTAGCTTTTCATCTTGAAAACGGTCAACGCGTTTTTCACACTCGGAAATTGAATGCGAAGAAGAGCTACGCAACCACCAGCAACAACTTTAATTGCATTTTTTGCGTTGTGTCAATCAGATAATTTTGCGAAAACATTGCTTTATGCTGAAGTACCCGAATATTATACGTGGAATAATTCGTCAAGTTTTTCAAAGCCGAAGACGCGGCGGAGAAGCCGTTTATGGTCAGCCAGAATTTTTTCACTCAGATGCGATAGGACGAATGAATTTTCAGTTCATCCTAATAATCAAGAGTGTTATTATTTGCGATTTTTGATAATAAATGTTCGTGGACCAACATCATTTGAATATTTGCAAACTGTTGATGAAGCATTTTGTGGGACGTATCGCGAAGCATGCGAACAATTGAATTTGCTTGAGAATGACATGCATTGAGATCTTACACTTGCAGGTGCAGTATTGTCATCAAGGCCACATCAAATTCGGACACTTTTCGCAATTATTATAGCCACGTGCAGTCCAGCAAAGCCAACTGAATTGTGGCAAAACATCAAAATCATTTGTCAGAGGATTTTTACATCTATTGCGCCGTCAAACGGGTGATATAAACCAGGACTATACGCCGGAAATTTACAACGAAGTATTGATCGCTATTGAAGAACTTTGCTTGATGATGGCAAGCAAAAGAATTGGCTCAATTAGGTATGACAGCGCCTAGTCGTGAAATACAAAACCTTTTCAACAAAAGAACTGGAGCGTGAACATCTGTATGATCGTGCCGAGCTTAATGCGTTTGTGCAAAACAAATAGCCATGGTTTAATATCAATCAAAGAACGGTTTACGACCAAATATTGTATGGTATGAAAGTACTATGGCCAACAAGAAGTCACTGGAATCACTTAATCATACGTTGGTGCATTGATATTGTTATCAGGTGATTTCAGAAAAACATTGCCTGTAGTCAAACAAGGAACTGCTGCTGATAAAACGAGAAAGAACGTACGGAGTCGCTTTGAACGCGACTCTACTTTTATACCAGTACTCAGTACACATGTGATTTATGTGGGAATTTTAAAATGTTTTATCAGTTTTACATTTTACATTTTTGCTACATACATATGTCGTCTACATCTACATCATCTACATCACTTCTCACAACAACACACGGACACTGCACGAGGCAGAGCGTGAGTGTGAGAGAATCAGTAGCGAATATCATCCCCATAAATGACTTACGTCGCAAGGGGCGGGGCAAGAGGAAAATCGCTGCTGAAAATTCATTTCATCATTGTGGCTACAATAATGATCCGATCTGATCGAAATTCAGGAATCTGGTAGATATGGTCATTTTCTACGATACTGCATTTTTCGTTTTTTTCTGTCTTCAAAATTGTGGATTTTTTCGTCTTTTTGGGGACGGAAGGGGTCGCGGCGAAATTTCGAAATACACTTGTTTCGGTTTGGTATGACAGGAGTGTGGACAGAAAGTTTGGTTGCTCTAGCTCTTATAGTCTCTGAGATCGAGGCGCTCATTTGTACGAAAAACCAATTCGACTCGTTTTTTGTGTGAGTGCGAAAGAGAGGGATGATGTTTCTCGAAATGGTTTTCTCTATTGTGGCTATACTAATGATCCGATCCAATTCAGATTTGGGACCCTGATAGATATGGTCTTTCTGTATGATTCTGCATTTTTCGTTTTCTGTTATCTTTTGTGGACGCCACTGATGTGCGCTCTTTTTGGGCGCGGAAGTGGGCGAGGCGAAATTTTAAAAATTTCCTAGGAGTGAGAGAAAAAAAAATTTGGATGCTCTATCTCTTATAGCCTCCGAGCAATGGGCGACAAACAAGACGGACAGACAGACAGACGGACGGACAGACATGGCTATATCGACTTGGCTATTGATGCTGATCAAGAATATATTTACTTTAAAGGGTCGGAAATTATTCCTTCTCCATGTTACACACATCGACTTTTACCAAAAAATACAATATAACCTAGTCTTCGAGTACGGGTATAAAAGATATTTTATATTATCGTGTTATATCTTTACAGGAACAATTACATTTTTGTAGGTAAATACAGCTCTTAAATTCATTAGCTGAAAAGATATTCATAAACTATGAATTTAGATTTTTGAAACTTTAAATGATGTCTGCGTTTTAAGAAAGACTGCTCGTAAATACATACATATGTACATACATATGAATGCACATACATATGCGGACTGAGCATATGGGTATGTATGTATGCATTATCTTAGGAGAATTGTTCAATTTATAAATATATTCGAATTAAATTCCTACTGAAAAATTGATATTTACATACCTGCGAGACTTATTTTTTTTATTAAGCATTAATAATAAGCAAATGTAATAAAGGAAAATGGGCTGACTTCGATACGACGCATAAAAACAAATGGGTTTGTATATGTTCGAAATGCAGAACAAGATCGATTTACCACACATAGTTTACTATAATACAGTGATCGATAGTTTTGAGCTAATCAAAACTTCTAGAGGTGGAGAAACATCGATGCAAGTATCGATGTTTTGAACATTTTTGGAAAAATTCGTTTTATTCAACAAATTCATTGTTTTTATTTCAGGGCAATCGCGAAAGTGTGATTAGTTATTTCCTCTCATAAGCCTAGTACAATATATATTTCGCTCGGTGTCCAGTGTGACCAAAGTGGGGAAAGTATATGCTCTACGCTTACACAGTTTATTTTATACTAGTACTCGAATAGTAAAAGGGTGTATGTATATTGTATTCGTGGTAAAAGTGAATGTGTGTAAAATAGAGAAGGAATCATTTCCGACCCTATAAAGTATATATATTCGTGATCAGCATCAAAAGCCGAGTCGATATAGCCATGTCTTTCCGTCCGTCTGTCCATCTGTCTGTCTGTCCGACTTGTTTGTCGCCCATTGCTCGGAGGCTATAAGAGATAGAGCAACCAAATTTTTTCCCACACTGATATGATATCCCCTCCTACAAATGTATATCAAAATTTCGCCCCGCCCACTTCCGCCCCAACAAAGGGCTCACATCTGTGGCGCCCGGATTATTGAAGGTAACAGAAAACTAAAAATGCAGAATCATAGAGAAGGCCCGTAGCACCTGGATCTCAGAGACTATAAGAGATAAAGCAACTAACCTTTCTGACCAAACTCCTGGGATACCCATTCAGTAAAAGTGTGTGTCAAAATTTCGCCACGCCCCCTTCCGCCACCCTAAAACATGAAAGTGTATAATACACGAAAAATGCAGTATTTTACAAAATAATACTATATACCAGATTGTCAAATCTGGTTCAGATCGGATCAATATTACAGCCACAATGATAATATTAATTTTTAGCAGCGAGCCCACCAGTGACAGTCTTTCGGCGCGTGTGCCAATTTTCCAGTGCTCCCTGATGGCTTGGGAGGTTGAAGAGCTGCCATCGCATGTCGGCCATTTGCTCGCAATTTTCGTGAGTTAGTAATATACACGTTGCCAAAGGCATCGCGTCTTGCTTCCTCTCTGGTAGCAGAATTGTATAAGTGCCCTGCCTGGTTAGTTCGTCGGCGGCATCGTCCTGAGGCAGTCGTTTACGGTCGTTGAGTTCGACTAAATTGAGCCAAGTGCCTTGATAACTGATTGGCTGTCTGAGAAGACGCACACTGAGCTACGGAGAGTTTGAAGACTACGACCTGCGCTTGGAACACGCTACAGTGATCCGGGAGTCTGAAGCAATGACAGATATGGAGCTCACCACGGTAGACGCCCCCATCCACGCGGCCGTCTAACTTTGCGCAATCAGTTTATATATGGATCGCATCTGCTGGTCCAGGTTCAACCTCTCCCAGTCCTCCCAAAGCAGGATCGATACCTGGAATGGCGCCGAGAGATAGCTACTTGAAATGTAGTAATCTATCCTCTCTGGAAGTTGCGGGAGTCTTGTTAAGATTCCCAAGTGGCTAAACGCGGATGTTTGGCTCAGTTTTGATTCCCTCATCCTGAGAGAGGAAAGTGTTACAACCCTTTTCCACATGAGTTCTACAGGGAGAAGGTACAGCATGATATCGAGAGCGTTGCTTGGGTTAGACGTTTGTTAAGACATGTTTTCTTGTCAGTGCTGGCCCCCAGACTACTACTTCGAACATCAGGATTGGTCGTATGATGGCGGTATATAGCCACCGGACTAAATACGGGTTCATACACATTTAACTGTGGGCTTCTTAAGAACCTTTCCTCTATTCTCAGTTTCCAGTCGAGCTTCCTGTCGAAAACCAGCCAAAGATACTAGGGATTGTTGTTAAAAAATACCGACTCTCCGCAGAGTTTTTGGGGAAGTAAGTGTCGGAATCTTGTACTTCCTGGTGAAAAGTAATATTTTCCTTTTAGACGGTCTAGCAACTAGCCGCAATTGTCTGCCCATTGTGAAAGTTTTAAGAGGGTACTTGTCATACACTCGCATAGGGTCTGTGGAAATTTCCTACCACATGGCATCCACCCCCTTCTATCTCCCGCAGCAGTTCTACAGGAGAAGGTACGGCATGATATCGAGAGCGTTGCTTGGGTTAGTGTGTAGTCCGCCCGTTATGCATAGCTCTGCCATGCGTTGAACTCTGCTAAGTTTGTTAAGACATGTTTTCTTGTCCAGGGCTGGCCCCCAGACTACTACTTCGAACATCAGGATTGGTCGTATGATGGCGGTATATAGCCCCCGGACTAAATACGGGTTCATACACATTTAACTGTGGGCTTCTTAGAACCTTTCCTCTATTCTCAGTTTCCAGTCGAGCTTCCTGTCGAAAACCAGCCAAAGATACATGGGATTGTTGTTAAAAAATAGCGACTCTCCGCAGAGTTTTGGGGAAGTAAGTGTCGGAATCTTGTACTTCCTGGTGAAAAGTAATATTTTCCTTTTTAGACGGTCTAGCAACTAGCCGCAATCGTCTGCCCATTGTGAAAGTTTTATGAGGGTCATACACTCGCATTCACAGCTACGTGCAGCGGCGAGCGGACTCCGCCCTACGGGGGAGACAACCTGGTCTTGTCTAGGACGGCTACCAGGGTGTTCTCCATGTAGTTAAGGAACGGTGGGGACCAGAAAGCACGCCCCAGCTACCTGACTGAATATTGGGTCGTGGTCTCGCTGGCGGTAGGAACCAGAGAGCAAGCCCCAACTAACTGACTGATTACTGGGTCGTGGACACTGGCGTATCTCGGTGAGAACCGGAAAGTACGCCCTAGCTAACTGACCGACTGCTGAGTTGTAGACACCTCGGCGTGTCTCGGTGAGGACCAGAGAGCACGTCCTAGCTAGCTGACGGGCTACGGTTAGGAACCGTTACAGTATGCCTCAGTGAGAACCAGAGGGCACAACTGTTTTACGATGGGTCGGAGCCGAGCAGGCGTATTGCGGTCGGGGTGGGTTTGTCCCGATTGGGTGGGGATCAAAGCAGATCAGTATTGCCTAAAAAACGCTTCGAACCTTACCAAAAGGTCACAGGAGGGAGCTTTTCGGGGCTCTGCAAAATGGGTGATTCCACGTGGTCGTGGTTGCGCAACCTTCGTTTTGAGGTATTCTCGTACGTTTTCTCACCTTTATTCATTTATTTATATACAAAGCGGGGACCCAACATAGAATTGTCTGTCGCTTACCGGTCTTAACCTTTGAAAGTAAGGCTCGCCTCGTGATATTAATTTTTATTCTTTTCTGTTCTTTTGTCGAATTGATCGCACTTTCACAAAATAGCCCCTACTCGGCTTGGCTGTCGCTTGCTTCGTGACCTCGTTTTCCTTACGACTCCCTAGCCTTGCCTTTCTCCCTGGCTTCGATAACTCTTTTGGACAGGTCCCGTTACTTCGAATCTCGGGCCGTTATCCTCTCTTTACTGCGGACCTTTCGTTGTCCGCTTTGCGCTTACGTCCCATTGCGCGCGGCACCGTGGGGTGGGTGCAGTCCGAATGCGGTCAAAAATTGATTTATAGGCGCGTATATTCTGCTGCGGCCTAAATTAATATATTTCACGCGCTCCTTGCGCTGACTTTAATCTACAAAATGGTTGGAAGTTTCGTATCCTAACTTATGACTATCTAATGACTAATGATTATTGTTATTTATCGGGGAATATACATATTGTGGGGGGCCCTTGTGCGCCCTCTCAATACTTACTGAGTACGGGTATAAAAGTAGTGTCGCGTTAACGGCGACTCAGCACGTCCCTTCTCTTTTTAAATTATGCCTTGTCACTAAAAACTTACGTGCCGCCTAGATCTTGTATTTATAGGGTGGCAACTACTAGCTGTTGCACTGTTTTGAAGCGCTACTACTCAAAATCAAACATGCTTAGACTTGGAGCCATTATGAATTCTTATTCTTACGTTTATTGTGAAATGAATGCACAATGTTAACATTTCGACAAGTTGATATTGAAAGTTTACAAACGGTGAAAGCAAAACTTTCCTTCGTTTAGAATTTAAATTTTCAAGCACAAAAATATATCTTGAGGCCGTTGACTGCACTGACTGCGTTGACTGTTACTCGTTGATATCAGGCAAAATCGCAGCCCTCCTCAAAACCAACCGACCAATGGGTTTTACCGAGCCGATCTGTAGTTGTAGATTATGAGGTAGTAATCCGGGCAATTCCAGCGAATTTAAGAACTCCGTTGGATAGTTGGCATAATCTTGGTTAATAACGGAATTAATCGATTTGTATGTTATTAATTCGCCAGCTATCTGATTTTTAATCTGGAAATTCATTTCGTTAACATTTTTTGCAGCCAATATAACTCTATCGCTCAACCATACATGTTTCTGAAATTTTGACCAAAGTGTCTTTGTTTCAGTAAAGTTGGTAGGGGACGTGATGTATCCAGACAATGAGTAAAAAGCTATTTTGCCATTACCAATATCGAACAATTGTTTGGAAAAAGATCTTCAGATTGCTCGTTTTGCAATTCGACTCGAATGTTTATATTTAACTTGAGCGTTTTAACGTCGTTCCATTAAATGGATGACTTTAAACATGCGTTCAGTTCGTCGGCTGGTGTATTACTGGTAGTGTTGTAATGTAGTTCCTCTAGCCGTGGTGATAACTCAGGGCTGCCGAGGGTTTACAAGAATATTTGTATAGAGGGACCCTTGATGGGATGGAGGTACGTCTTGCTACGGTGAGACCGTAGAGAGGGTAAATCGGTAGTGTCCAGATCGTACCCTCCTAGTGAGGCCTTTCTGGGAGCACCTACCTCCTTGCGTGACCCGGTAAGAGCCGGAGAGTGCACCCACACCGCGTCCCGGAGGATACGGATGAGTGTGGCTACTCCTAACTGGGGGGAGGAGATACGAGGAGCTTGCCGTACTGACGGAGGCTGGGGAACACGCCTTAATTACCCGACTGAATGCTGGATCGCTATCTCGCTGGCGCGTCTCGGTGGGGACCAGAGGTGCGGCCTAGCTAGCTGTCTGACTTCTGGGTCGTGGACACTCCGGCGTACCTCGGAGGGAACCGGAGAGTACGCCTCGACTAACTGATTCACTCCTGGGCTATAGACACCCCGGCGTATCTCGGTGAAGACCAGAGAGTACGCCCCTAGCTGCTTAATGGAACACAGGGTTTTTCGTTGGCGTGTCTCGGTCAAGACCAGAGAGCACGCCCTACCTAACCACTCGAATATTGTTACTGTTACTCGTTGATATCCGGCAAAATCGCAGCCCTCCTCCAAACCAACCGACCGAGGGGCGCTGCCGTATGACGTCCATCGCGGGAAGGCGAACCGATCGAGAATATGTAGGAAATACAGGGTGTTAATATTCGAGGAAAATTTCAGATATGTAAACAGCTATGCCACCCTATTAAGCATGTGCAAAAATCACACCAATCATTTTCTACGATTAAGTACGGATGGAAGATTTGAAAACCAATCTACGCAGTCCGGCAGTATCACACCTTCATCCACGCAGAACAAAAATTTGTTTACCTAATACATACATTTCAACAAGAACTTAGTACCCTACGAGACACAATAGGTTTTAGTGTGGGAAATAAGTGAGACTCATTAATTATATATTTTTCGAAAATCAGTTTTCGGTACAAATTGGCCAATTTTGAACGACTCACTTGAGCCGAAAATTACAAAGACGTCAAAACTACTAGATACAGATAACAAAACACTTAGTACAAACCTGACAGATTAAAATTCAACACAAAAATTTGATATGGTATTTATCAATTTTGAAAGATTTAAAATTGTATATATATAAAAATAAGTCGGGTTTCTTAATGACGTAATAACTCCAGAGCCCACGAACCAATTTCCACGGTTTTGCATTCGATGGAAAGGTCTCGAGGCTCCGTGAGAATGATAGCAAAAGAAAATTCACGAAAATTTTAATAGAAAAGCGGGAAAATGTATTTGTAATATCTACTATTTCAGGCAGACGTTTCCAGTAATTCCCCGTGGAACGCCTGCAGATGAATTGAATGCTTGCCTGAAGGCATCACCTTTATGGAATAACGTAAAAACATTATCGCTAACCACTAATATGAGAGTTCAACTTCAAAATGATCAAAGTGCTGCACAATTTTCCAAACAATTGTTAGCTGTTGGAAATGGAAAAGTCCCAGTTGATGCGACATCTGGATTAATTACTCTTACCAACGACTTTTGCCGATTTGTAGACTCTCAATTGGCTCTTATTGAAAATGTTTTCCCAAACATTAGTGAAAATTATCAGAATCATGCTTGGTTAAGTCAACGAGCAATTCTTGCCGCAAAGAATAATGATGTACAAGCACTAAATTTCACAATTCAATCAAAAATCGCTGGCAATTTGGTGACATTCAAATCCGTTGATTCAATAACAAATCCCGATGATGTTGTAAATTATCCAACGGAGTTTTGAACTCTCTGGAGCTACCAGGATTTCCACCACATAACTTGCAACTCAAAGTTGGTACAGTTATTATGACATTGCGTAATTTGAATCCACCGCGACTTTGCAACGGTACTCGACTTTCGGTAAATAGACTAATGCCGAATTTGATTGAGGGAACCATTATTAACGGTGAAAAATCCCGATGATGTTGTAAATTATCCAACGGAGTTTTTGAACTCTCTGGAGCTACCAGGATTTCCACCACATAACTTGCAACTCAAAGTTGGTACAGTTATTATGACATTGCGTAATTTGAATCCACCGCGACTTTGCAACGGTACTCGACTTTCGGTAAATAGACTAATGCCGAATTTGATTGGGGAACCATTATTAACGGAAAGTACGCAGGTGAAAATGTATGTATTCCTCGAATACCAATGATTCCGACTAATCTTCCGTTTGAGTTCAAACGCTTAGTGTTTGCGGGATAAATTTAGAAAATCATTGTTTTTCACATGGGCAGTTATACGTTGCGTGTTCACGAGTTGGGAAACCATCCGCTTTGTTTGTGTTAACGTCAGACCAAAAACTAAAAATGTGGTTTACCAAAGAGCACTTCAATGAAACGGATAATTTGCGAACACGCATAACGCTTCGATTCAGTATTTACTTTGGATTCACTTTCATTTACTTAGAGAAGTTCAACTAAATAACACTTCATTTTTGTAATCGAAATGAAATTTTTCTTTTCAAATATAAAACAAAAAAATTGTTCTTCATCTTTTAATCCCCAAACGAAATGTTACATAAAACGAAGCCATCTGGTGGCGAAACGGAGTTCGCCGGGTTTTGCTAGTTGTATATAAATTTACACTTTTTGATTACATTATGCTTCAGTAACAACATATGTATATGTTGAAAGGCTATTTTGCGAAGTTGGCAAAATCTATTGAAATTTCTAATGTGGTCACTTTTTTTCCTCATACAGAAAGATCAAAACGCAATACGAGTCCATGATAAGCGCTCTCAAAAACTGTCAAGATGGCCATACAAGTTAGGGCTTTCGGTGTTAAACCATTAGAAATGTCAATGTCAGGCTTTTCACGCTTGGCAATTTCGAGCAACTCGTTTACAGGAGATGAGAGCAAACCATCACAAAGAACGCTCGGCACAGCTATGAAGTTGTGAAGTTACCAGAGCCATTAGTGGATATTTTCACTCCTGATAGCCCTGGGAAACTGTAGACTCACAGACATTTCGGACTTATACGAAACCAAACCAGGTATCTATCCGAATCACATCCAACCCAGAAGATTAGACGGCCCTTAAACTGATGCGGCATTATATCGGACACATAACAAAGCCAAATGTGCTGGCGGATGCCAGCCCCTTCCCTAACTACCACGTTAATCAAATTTAACCTACCGGCTAGTGTTGGTTTAAGAAAAGGGAAAGATGTAGCGGAATAAAAAGTACAATAGCCGAAAAATGGAAACATCATATAAGATAAAATTTGAATCAAATACCACCTATAAGACGTGGTTCCCCCCATTACCCATCAAATTAATTCGTTAGATTTTTCGTCCAAGGATGGACGCACAGTGCGGCAGTGTAAATAATAGAACATTTATCAGTGAATAGCGGACCAGACAGACGTTGTGCTTTCTTAACTATAAATATTGATTTCGAATTGGTATAATTCACTAACAAACATTTCAGAAAGAAAGTGTTTATTATTGAAATGCTTTATGATGAACAACATTCTTTTTTTTCTATGGCGCGTATGTTAATAATTTGGTTGGGACTCCGTCACGGGAACAGGTTACCTATAACTGGCCATGCGAAACACATGGTTTTACCAGTGTAATGTCACAAACAATTAGCGACTGTCCCTGAGATTTTTTTTATCGACATTGGAAAAGTGAGCCGCACTGGAAACTGTAACCGTTTAAAAGTCGAATGGCATGTCGTTTGAAATAAAAGGAATCCGTGTAATCAAAACGTCTTCTCCTTTACTATAAACTTCCCTTTCAAAATTGTGGCTTTGATGACGTTGTTCTTTAGTTTCTTCCCCGTAGTCGGGTGCCATGTCAGAGACATGTCTGGTTTATATTTCTCAACATAATAATAGCCGATCTGTAGTTGTAGATTATGAGGGTGGTAATCCGGGCAACTCCAGCGAATTTAAGAACTCCGTTGTATAATCTGGGGAATTCATTTCATTGACATTAACGTTTTTTCCAGCCAATATAACTCTTTAGCTCAACCATAGATGTTTCTGAAATTTTGACCAAAGTTTGGGAAACCTTCTCGATCAGTTGTGTCTTTGTTTCAGTAAAGTTGGTAGGGGCCGTGATGTATCCAGACAATGAGTCAAAAGCTATTTTGCCATTACCAATATCAAACAATTGTTTGGAAAAAGATCTTCAGATTGCTCGTTTTGCAATTCGACTCGAATTTTTATATTTAACTTGAGCGTTTTAACGTCGTTCCATTAAATGGATGACTTTAAAACATGCGTTAAGTTCGTCGGCTGGTGTATTACTGGTAGTGTTGTAAATGTAGTTCCTCTAGCCGTGGTGATAACTCAGGGCTGCCGAGGGTTTACAAGAATATTTGTATAGAGGGACCCTTGATGGGATGGAGGTACGTCTTGCTACGGTGAGACCGTAGAGAGGGTAAATCTGTAGTGTCCAGATCGTACCCTCCTAGTGAGCCCTTTCTGGGAGCACCTACCTCCTTGCGTGACCCGGTAAGAGCCGGAGAGTGCACCCACACCGCGTCCCGGAGGATACGGATGAGTGTGGCTACTCTAACTGGGGAGGAGATACGAGGAGCTTGCCGTACTGACGGAGGCTGGGAACACGCCTTAATTACCCGACTGAATGCTGGATCGCTATCTCGCTGGCGCGTCTCGGTGGGGACCAGAGAGTGCGGCCTAGCTAACTGGCTGACTTCTGGGTCGTGGACACTCCGGCGTACCTCGGAGGGAACCGGAGAGTACGCCTCGACTAACTGATTCACTCCTGGGCTATAGACACCCCGGCGTATCTCGGTGAAGACCAGAGAGTACGCCCTAGCTGCTTAATGGAACACCGGGTTTTCTCGTTGGCGTGTGTCTCGGTGAAGACCAGAGAGCACGCCCTACCTAACCACTCGAATATTGGGTCGGGGGCTCGTTGGCGTACCTCAGTGAAAACCAGAGGAGACACCCTAGCTACTGACCTAGTGTCGGGTGGTGGACCTTTTGTCGTGTCTTGGTGAGGACCAGAGAGCACGTCCGCTAGCTGCCTGCCTACGATGGGGCCCGTAACTGTGTGCCTCGGTGGAAACCAGAGGGTACAACTTTACGTGGGATGAGTCGGGGTCGAGTCTGCGTATTTCAGTCGGAGGAAGTTTGCCACGATCAGGTGGGGATCGAAGTAAACCAATATTACCTGCCACGGGGTGGGTCCACGGGGACGCGATTACGTAATCTGCACTTAGAGGTTAAAATAATAATGCGGGTCGTTCGTAAGTTTCCTCACTTTATTCATGGGTTTGTACAAGGCGGGGTCCCTGTGTTGCACCAATTCAAATCTAGCTGTCGCTTACCGAGTTTTAAATCTTTGAGACAGGGCTCGTCTCTTTCTAAATTGCGTGTCCTATATATTTCACGCGCTCCTTGCGCTGACTTAATACTACATGTGGTTATACGTTTCTTAGCCTATCTTAAAACTATCTAGTGGCTTATAATGATTTCTATTTTCGAGGGAGTATATATATTGTGAGGGGGTCTTGCGCGCCCGGAAACTCCGGGGATAAGCGGACGGTTATCAAACTCCGCTCCCGTCTCGGGATGTCAGCCGTGACCTTATATTTCTTTCCGTCACACCTTCGAGTAAAACGGGCCCGCTTCACCGAAGTTCGGCGGCTGCCCTGGATGTCGTCGACCAGCGCTTTCGGTAGCATCCGCTCAGGAGTGTGTACCCGACAGTGCCTAGGCGCAAGTACTTCTTCTCCGCCGAGCGTACCCGGCAAGGGTTCCGTTCCCGCATTGGCGAGGTACCGGATCAGCTCGTCTATGTCCATCTCTTGTCTCGGCACCTCCGCCAGGATGAACTCCAACCCCGAGAGTCCGTCGGGCTCTTCCTATACGTCCGGTCGGGCCACACCGCAAGCCTCTTCGACCGGTCCTGACCCACCGTTCGCTCGGATGGGCTCCGGGGTTGAGGACGTCAACGGCAGCTGGCCGAGGGCTACTTCGGTGGGCTCGTGTGGACAGGGGCGCTCTATTGGGGCAGGTGAGTTTTTGCGTGCCCTTGGGGAGGTCGGGAGCCTGGTCTCCTACGATCGCGGTGTGTGCGATCACGGTGGCTGCGGCGGGCTTCGTGGGTGCCTCAGCCGTCGATTGCAACCGTTGCATCCGCACCTTCGGGAACTCTGACGACGGGACGAACTGCCACCTCTCCGGGATTGCCAGATCGGGGTAGGTGTGGCGGAAAAGTGGCCCTGGACCCGTCGGAGGGCACCGTGCGTGCACTCCCTCGTTCGGGGTCGGTCCTTGGTGGTGACGAGGCTGGCGGGCGCCGGTCCCGAGTCTGGTTCTCGTCCGCCTCCATTGGCGTTAGGGTCGCTCTTCGCTCTAGAAGAGGTGGGGGCAACTAACCGTGAGTGGGGTACGACCGGTAGTGGGAGGGATGCACTGGGCCGTGAGAGGGACCATTGGTGGTGATGTTGGTCGCGGGACGCCGACCGGTGGTGTAGTTCCCGAGCAGATGGTTAGGTGGGGAACGGCTGCGCACCGGGCGCTTGCACCTCTCGCAACCGGGTGACGTTTCCGGCCAGGCCGCCTGTTGGCGTAGAGGCTGCACTGGGCTCTTCCTGCGCCGACTTTTGTGCCACAGCCTTGAGGGATCATCTCCCGGGGGCACCCATATATCCATGACGGCCCGTCGCACCTGGGTTACTCGGTAGCCGCCTCGTATGGTCGCGTACTCTAGCTCTTCCCGCTGCTCCACGAACCGTCCGGTCCACCGACTGTCTCTTCCGTCGTCCGTTTCAGAGTCCGGTTGCCGCGGCTCCATGGCCCATGGCTCGAACGGCGGGTATACACCGTGGCCGTTCCTTCGGGTCTCGTCGTCGTCCTTGGCTGGAGGGTGTGGCGTTGCGGACAGCTTCTGGACCCCGTCGTCTTGAGCGTGAGGCTCTGTCCCTGACCCTTTCGCGTTCGGCGTCGTCCATGTCCACTGGACCCGCGTCGGCGATGTCGTGAAAATGGTAAACGTGATGAAAATTTAGGATCAAATCCACATTCAAATGGTGATCTTTTTTCCCGGTCAATTAAAGCTTTTTTAGATAAAATTGAAGCTAATAATATTACAATTTGGTAATAATTAAAATTAAAAATATAATAAGAATTATTGAAAAAATTATCTATACTGTTATTAACAGACTTTTATGATTGGACGTCAAATATACTTTTATATTATATAGATAATAGAAAAATTTATCCTCCACATCAGTAAATTGTGATGTATAAAAAATAATCAAACTACATCAACAAAATGCCAGTATCAAGCTGCTGCTTCAAAACCAAAGTGATGATTTTTTGAGAAGTGATTATTTAAATGACGTAATAAACATACTAATAAAAAGTTGTTCCAATTTATACATGAACTCCACAAAATCCTGTTGCTATATAGAATGTAGAACCAGAAACTGAATCTGCAATAGTGAATGGTGCTTCAATGTATTCATATGCTTGTAAAATAGTGAAATAAACCCTAATAAAACTGTAAAAAAATAATCCTTGTGTTCTTTGAGAATGATTTCTTTCTATTAATCTATGATGAGCTCAAGTGACTGTAATTCCTGAAGCTAATAAAATTGCTGTATTTAATAAAGGGTTGAATTTGGAATGGGTCAAAAGAAATCATTAATATAGGAAGTCAAGAAGGCCAATTTCAATTGCTGGTAATAAACTTCTATGGAAAAAAGCTCAAAAATCTTACAAAAAAATAAAACTTCTGATAAAATAAATAAAATTATTCCTCATCGTAATCCAATTGTTACTGGGTAAGTGTGTAATCCTTGATAAGTTCCTTCCCGTGATACATCTTTTCATCATTGATAAACTGTTAAAATTGTAAAATTTCCTAAAAAAGTTAATAATAAATGACCTGCAATTATATTTTGCAGTTAATCGAACAACTAAAGTTCCTGGTGGAATAATATTACTAATAGTTTCAATACAAACCATCAATGGTATTAAAATAGCTGGAGTTCCTTGAGGTACTAAATGAGCAAATATATGTTTTGTGTGGCTAATTCATCCAAATAATATAAAACATAATCATAGAGGTAAAAAGAAACGAAATAGTTAAAGTTAAATGTGTTGTTCTTGTAAAAATATAAGGAAATAATCCTATAAAATTATTAAATAAAATTAAAGAAAATAATGAAATAAAAATAAAAGAAGATCCATTATGACCTAAAGGGCCTAAAAGTGTTTTAAATTCTTTATGAAGAACTGTTAAAATAGCATTTCAAAAAATATTAAATCGAGAAGGTATTAAACAATAAGTTGATGGAATTATTAAAAGTCCTAAAAATGTTCTTAATCAGTTTAAAGATAAACCAAAGATGGGTCAAATACAGAAAATAAATTTGTTATCATTTTCAATTTATTGAATTTAAATTAATATTTATTAATTCATTAGATTTAGGAGAAGAGGGTATATAAGAATAATAATTAATTGAACGAAATGTAATAGAAACGAGAGAAAGAACGTACGGGAGTCGCTGTTGCCGCGACTCTACTTTTTTATACCCGTACTCAGTCAGCCCACATGTGATTAATGTGGAATTTTCAAATTTTTATAAGTTTTTACATCATACATTTGTTTGCTACATCAGTCATCTACATCTGCTTCATCTACATCACTCACAACAACACACGTACACTGCACGAGGCTGCATGTTTGAGCGTAAGTGTGCGTGCGAAAGAATCATTAGCGAAAATCATCCCCATAAATGACTTACGCCGCAAAGGGGAAGAGGAAGCTCGCAGCAGAAAATTCATTTGATCATTGTGGCTACAATAATAATCCGATCTGAACGAAATTCGGGAATCAGAGTGCACCCACACCGCGTCCCGGAGGATACGGATGAGTTTGGCTACTCTAACTGGGGAGGAGATACGAGGAGCTTGCCGTACTGACGGAGGCTGGGGAACACGCCTTAATTACCCGACTGAATGCTGGATCGCTATCTCGCTGGCGCGTCTCGGTGGGGACCAGAGGTGCGGCCTAGCTAGCTGTCTGAATTCTGGGTCGTGGACACTCCGGCGTACCTCGGAGGGAACCGGAGAGTACGCCTCGACTAACTGATTCACTCCTGGGCTATAGACACCCCGGCGTATCTCGGTGAAGACCAGAGAGTACGCCCTAGCTGCTTAATGGAACACCGGGTTTTCTCGTTGGCGTGTGTAGGTGTAGACCAGAGAGCACGCCCTACCTAACCACTCGAATATTGGGTCGGGGCTCGTTGGCGTACCTCAGTGAAAACCAGAGGAGACACCCTAGCTACTGACCTAGTGTCGGGTGGTGGACCTTTTGTCGTGTCTTGGTGAGGACCAGAGAGCACGTCCGCTAGCTGCCTGCCTACGATGGGGCCCGTAACTGTGTGCCTCGGTGGAAACCAGAGGGTACAACTTTACGTGGGATGAGTCGGGGTCGAGACTGCGTATTTCAGTCGGAGGAAGTTTGCCACGATCAGGTGGGGATCGAAGTAAACCAATATTACCTGCCACGGGGTGGGTCCACGGGGACGCGATTACGTAATCTGCACTTAGAGGTTAAAATAATAATGCGGGTCGTTCGTAAGTTTCCTCACTTTATTCATGGGTTTCTACAAGGCGGGGTCCCTGTGTTGCACCAATTCAAATCTAGCTGTCGCTTACCGAGTTTTAATCTTTGAGACAGGGCTCATCTCTTTCTAAATTGCGTGTCCTATATATTTCACGCGCTCCTTGCGCTGACTTAATACTACATGTGGTTATACGTGGCTTAGCCTATCTTAAGACTATCTAGTGGCTTATAATGATTTCTATTTATGAGGGAGTATATATATATTGTGAGGGGTCTTGCGCGCCCGGACGGTTATCACCTCCGCTCCCGTCTCGGGGATGTCAGCCGTGACCTTATATTTCTTTCCGTCACACCTTCGAGTAAAACGGGCCCGCTTCACCGAAGTTCGGCGGCTGCCCTGGATGTCGTCGACCAGCGCTTTCGGTAGCATCCGCTCAGGTGTGTGTACCCGACAGTGCCTAGGCGCAATACTTCTTCTCCGCCGAGCGTACCCGGCAAGGGTTCCGTTCCCGCATTGGCGAGGTACCGGATCAGCTCGTCTATGTCCATCTCTTGTCTCGGCACCTCCGCCAGGATGAACTCCAACCCCGAGAGTCCGTCGGGCTCTTCCTATACGTCCGGTCGGGCCACACCGCAAGCCTCTTCGACCGGTCCTGACCCACCGTTCGCTCGGATGGGCTCCGGGGTTGAGGACGTCAACGGCAGCTGGCCGAGGGCTACTTCCGGTGGGCTCGTGTGGACAGGGGCGCTCTATTGGGGCGGGTGAGTTTTGCGTGCCCCTTGGGGAGGTCGGGAGCCTGGTCTCCTACGATCGCGGTGTGTGCGATCACGGTGGCTGCGGCGGGCTTCGTGGGTGCCTCAGCCGTCGATTGCAACCGTTGCATCCGCACCTTCGGGAACTCTGACGACGGGACGAACTGCCACCTCTCCGGGATTGCCAGATCGGGGTAGGTGTGGCGGAAAAGTGGCCCTGGACCCGTCGGAGTCGCACCGTGCACTCCCTCGTTCGGGGTCGGTCCTTGGTGGTGACGAGGCTGGCGGGCGCCGGTCCCGAGTCTGGTTCTCGTCCGCCTCCATTGGCGTTAGGGTCGCTCTTCGCTCTAGAAGAGGTGGGGGCAACTAACCGTGAGTGGGGTACGACCGGTAGTGGGAGGGATGCACTGGGCCGTGAGAGAGGGACCATTGGTGGTGATGTTGGTCGCGGGACGCCGACCGGTGGTGTAACTTCCCGCAGATGGTTAGGTGGGGAACGGCTGCGCACCGGGCGCTTGCACCTCGCAGCCGGGTGACGTTTCCGGCCAGGCCGCCTGTTGGCGTAGAGGCTGCACTGGGCTCTTCCTGCGCCGACTTTTGTGCCACAGCCTTGAGGATCATCTCCTGGGGGGCACCCATATATCCATGACGGCCCGTCGCACCTGGGTTACTCGGTAGCCGCCTCGTATGGTCGCGTACTCTAGCTCTTCCCGCTGCTCCACGAACCGTCCGGTCCACCGACTGTCTCTTCCGTCGTCCGTTTCAGAGTCCGGTTGCCGCGGCTCCATGGCCCATGGCTCGAACGGCGGGTATACACCGTGGCCGTTCCTTCGGGTCTCGTCGTCGTCCTTGGCTGGAGGGTGGGGCGTTGCGGACAGCTTCTGGACCCCGTCGTCTTGAGCGTGAGGCTCTGTCCCTGACCCTTTCGCGTTCGGCGTCGTCCATGTCCACTGGACCCGCGTCGGCGATGTCGTGAAAATGGTAAACGTGATGAAAATTTAGGATCAAATCCACATTCAAATGGTGATCTTTTTTCCCGGTCAATTAAAGCTTTTTAGATAAAATTGAAGCCAATAATATTACAATTGTGGTAATAATTAAAATTAAAAATATAATAAAATTATTGAAAAAATTATCTATACTGTTATTAACAGACTTTATGATTGGACGTCAAATATACTTTTATATTATATAGATAATAGAAAAAATTTATCCTCCACATCAGTAAATTGTGATGTATAAAAATAATCAAACTACATCAACAAAATGCCAGTATCAAGCTGCTGCTTCAAAACCAAAGTGATGATTTTTTGAGAAGTGATTATTTAAATGACGTAATAAACATACTAATAAAAAAGTTGTTCCAATTTATACATGAACTCCACAAAATCCTGTTGCTATATAGAATGTAGAACCAGAAACTGAATCTGCAATAGTGAATGGTGCTTCAATGTATTCATATGCTTGTAAAATAGTGAAATAAACCCCTAATAAAACTGTAAAAAATAATCCTTGTGTTCTTTGAGAATGATTTCTTTCTATTAATCTATGATGAGCTCAAGTGACTGTAATTCCTGAAGCTAATAAAATTGCTGTATTTAATAAAAAGAATTTGGAATGGGTCAAAAGAAATCATTAATATAGGAGGTCAAGAAGCTCCAATTTCAATTGCTGGTAATAAACTTCTATGGAAAAAAGCTCAAAAAAATCTTACAAAAAATAAAACTTCTGATAAAATAAATAAAATTATTCCTCATCGTAATCCAATTGTTACTGGGTAAGTGTGTAATCCTTGATAAGTTCCTTCCCGTGATACATCTTTTTCATCATTGATAAACTGTTAAAATTGTAAAATTTCCTAAAAAGAGTTAATAATAAATGACCTGCAATTATATTTGCAGTTAATCGAACAACTAAAGTTCCTGGTGGAATAATATTACTAATAGTTTCAATACAAACCATCAATGGTATTAAAATAGCTGGAGTTCCTTGAGGTACTAAATGAGCAAATATATGTTTTGTGTGGCTAATTCATCCAAATAATATAAAAACATAATCATAGAGGTAAAGCTAACGAAATAGTTAAAGTTAAATGTGTTGTTCTTGTAAAAATATAAGGAAATAATCCTATAAAATTATTAAATAAAATTAAAGAAAATAATGAAATAAAAATAAAAAGAGATCCATTATGACCTAAAGGGCCTAAAAAGTGTTTTAAATTCTTTATGAAGAACTGTTAAAATAGCATTTCAAAAAATATTAAATCGAGAAGGTATTAAACAATAAGTTGATGGAATTATTAAAAGTCCTAAAAATGTTCTTAATCAGTTTAAAGATAAACCAAAGATGGGTCAAATACAGAAAATAAATTTGTTATCATTTTCAATTTATTGAATTTAAATTAATATTTATTAATTCATTAGATTTAGGAGAAGAGGGTATATAAGAATAATAATTAATTGAACGAAATGTAATAGAAACGAGAGAAAAAGAACGTACGGAGTCGCTGTTGCCGCGACTCTACTTTTATACCAAATACTCAGTCAGCCCACATGTGATTAATGTGGAATTTTTAAATTTTTATAAGTTTTTACATCATACATTTGTTTGCTACATCAGTCATCTACATCTGCTTCATCTACATCACTTCTCACAACAACACACGTACACACTGCACGAGGCTGCATGTTTGAGCGTAAGTGTGCGTGCGAAAAAAGAATCATTAGCGAAAATCATCCCCAAAAATGACTTACGCCGCAAGGGGAAGGGGAAGCTCGCAGCAGAAAATTCATTTGATCATTGTGGCTACAATAATAATCCGATCTGAACGAAATTCGGGAATCAGAGTGCACCCACACCGCGTCCCGGAGGATACGGATGAGTTTGGCTACTCCTAACTGGGGGAGGAGATACGAGGAGCTTGCCGTACTGACGGAGGCTGGGGAACACGCCTTAATTACCCGACTGAATGCTGGATCGCTATCTCGCTGGCGCGTCTCGGTGGGGACCAGAGAGTGCGGCCTAGCTAGCTGTCTGAATTCTGGGTCGTGGACACTCCGGCGTACCTCGGAGGGAACCGGAGAGTACGCCTCGACTAACTGATTCACTCCTGGGCTATAGACACCCCGGCGTATCTCGGTGAAGACCAGAGAGTACGCCCTAGCTGCTTAATGGAACACCGGGTTTTCTCGTTGGCGTGTGTAGGTGTAGACCAGAGAGCACGCCCTACCTAACCACTCGAATATTGGGTCGGGGCTCGTTGGCGTACCTCAGTGAAAACCAGAGGAGACACCCTAGCTACTGACCTAGTGTCGGGTGGTGGACCTTTTGTCGTGTCTTGGTGAGGACCAGAGAGCACGTCCGCTAGCTGCCTGCCTACGATGGGGCCCGTAACTGTGTGCCTCGGTGGAAACCAGAGGGTACAACTTTACGTGGGATGAGTCGGGGTCGAGACTGCGTATTTCAGTCGGAGGAAGTTTGCCACGATCAGGTGGGGATCGAAGTAAACCAATATTACCTGCCACGGGGTGGGTCCACGGGGACGCGATTACGTAATCTGCACTTAGAGGTTAAAATAATAATGCGGGTCGTTCGTAAGTTTCCTCACTTTATTCATGGGTTTCTACAAGGCGGGGGTCCCTGTGTTGCACCAATTCAAATCTAGCTGTCGCTTACCGAGTTTTAATCTTTGAGACAGGGCTCATCTCTTTCTAAATTGCGTGTCCTATATATTTCACGCGCTCCTTGCGCTGACTTAATACTACATGTGGTTATACGTGGCTTAGCCTATCTTAAGACTATCTAGTGGCTTATAATGATTTCTATTTATGAGGGAGTATATATATTGTGAGGGGTCTTGCGCGCCCGGACGGTTATCACCTCCGCTCCCGTCTCGGGGATGTCAGCCGTGACCTTATATTTCTTTCCGTCACACCTTCGAGTAAAACGGGCCCGCTTCACCGAAGTTCGGCGGCTGCCCTGGATGTCGTCGACCAGCGCTTTCGGTAGCATCCGCTCAGGGTATGTGTACCCGACAGTGCCTAGGCGCAAAGTACTTCTTCTCCGCCGAGCGTACCCGGCAAGGGTTCCGTTCCCGCATTGGCGAGGTACCGGATCAGCTCGTCTATGTCCATCTCTTGTCTCGGCACCTCCGCCAGGATGAACTCCAACCCCGAGAGTCCGTCGGGCTCTTCCTATACGTCCGGTCGGGCCACACCGCAAGCCTCTTCGACCGGTCCTGACCCACCGTTCGCTCGGATGGGCTCCGGGGTTGAGGACGTCAACGGCAGCTGGCCGAGGGCTACTTCGGTGGGCTCGTGTGGACAGGGGCGCTCTATTGGGGCGGGTGAGTCTTGCGTGCCCCTTGGGAGGTCGGGAGCCTGGTCTCCTACGATCGCGGTGTGTGCGATCACGGTGGCTGCGGCGGGCTTCGTGGGTGCCTCAGCCGTCGATTGCACCCGTTGCATCCGCACCTTCGGGAACTCTGACGACGGGACGACCTGCCACCTCTCCGGGATTGCCAGATCGGGGTAGGTGTGGCGGAAAAGTGGCCCTGGACCCGTCGGAGTCGCACCGTGCACTCCCTCGTTCGGGGTCGGTCCTTGGTGGTGACGAGGCTGGCGGACGCCGGTCCCCCTGAGTCTGGTTCTCGTCCGCCTCCATGGCGGGCGCCGGTCCCGGTCTGGTTCTCGGCGTTAGGGTCGCTCTTCGCTCTAGAAGAGGTGGGGGCAACTAACCGTGGTGGGGGTACGACCGGTAGTGGGAGGGATGCACTGGGCCGTGAGAGAGGGACCATTGGTGGTGATGTTGGTCGCGGGACGCCGACCGGTGGTGTAGTCTCCCGAGCAGATGGTTAGGTGGGGGAACGGCTGCGCACCGGGCGCTTGCACCTCTCGCAGCCGGGTGACGTTTCCGGCCAGGCCGCCTGTTGGCGTAGAGGCTGCACTGGGCTCTTCCTGCGCCGACTTTTGTGCCACAGCCTTGAGGATCATCTCCCGGGGCACCCATATATCCATGACGGCCCGTCGCACCTGGGTTACTCGGTAGCCGCCTCGTATGGTCGCGTACTCTAGCTCTTCCCGCTGCTCCACGAACCGTCCGGTCCACCGACTGTCTCTTCCGTCGTCCGTTTCAGAGTCCGGTTGCCGCGGCTCCATGGCCCATGGCTCGAACGGCGGGTATACACCGTGGCCGTTCCTTCGGGTCTCGTCGTCGTCCTTGGCTGGAGGGTGGGGCGTTGCGGACCGCTTCTGGACCCCGTCGTCTTGAGCGTGAGGCTCTGTCCCTGACCCTTTCGCGTTCGGCGTCGTCCATGTCCACTGGACCCGCGTCGGCGATGTCGTGAAAATGGTAAACGTGATGAAAATTTAGGATCAAATCCACATTCAAATGGTGATCTTTTTTCCCGGTCAATTAAAGCTTTTTAGATAAAATTGAAGCCAATAATATTACAATTGTGGTAATAATTAAAATTAAAAATATAATAAAATTATTGAAAAAATTATCTATACTGTTATTAACAGACTTTTATGATTGGACGTCAAATATACTTTTATATTATATAGATAATAGAAAAAATTTATCCTCCACATCAGTAAATTGTGATGTATAAAAATAATCAAACTACATCAACAAAATGCCAGTATCAAGCTGCTGCTTCAAAACCAAAGTGATGATTTTTTTTGAGAAGTGATTATTTAAATGACGTAATAAACATACTAATAAAAAAGTTGTTCCAATTTATACATGAACTCCACAAAAATCCTGTTGCTATATAGAATGTAGAACCAGAAACTGAATCTGCAATAGTGAATGGTGCTTCAATGTATTCATATCTTGTAAAATAGTGAAATAAACCCCTAATAAAACTGTAAAAAAAAATAATCCTTGTGTTCTTTTGAGAATGATTTCTTTCTATTAATCTATGATGAGCTCAAGTGACTGTAATTCCTGAAGCTAATAAAATTGCTGTATTTAATAAAGGAATTTGGAATGGGTCAAAAGAAATCATTAATATAGGAGGTCAAGCTCAATTTCAATTGGCCGTAATAAAAAAACTATGGAAAAAGCTCAAAAAATCTTACAAAAAATAAAACTTTCTGATAAAATAAATAAAATTATTCCTCATCGTAATCCAATTCGTTACTGGGTAAGTGTGTAATCCTTTGAAAGTTCCTTCCCGTGATACATCTTTTCATCATTGATAAACTGTTAAAATTGTAAAAATTTCCTAAAAAGAGTTAATAATAAATGACCTGCAATTATATTTTGCAGTTAATCGAACAGTAAAGTTCCTGGTGGAATAATGTACTAATAGTTTCAATACAAACCATCAATGGTATTAAAATAGCTGGAGTTCCTTGAGGTACTAAATGAGCAAATATATATGTTTTGTGTGGCTAATTCATCCAAATAATATAAAACATAATCATAGGGTTTCTCTAACGAAATAGTTAAAATTAAATGTGTTGTTCTTGTAAAAATATAAGGAAATAATCCTACCGAATTATTAAATAAAATTAAAGAAAATAATGAAATAAAAATAAAAGAAGATCCATTATGACCTAAAAGGGCCTAAAAGTGTTTTAAATTCTTTATGAAGAACTGTTAAAATAGCATTTCAAAAAATATTAAATCGATGAAGGTATTAAACAATAAGTTGATGGAATTATTAAAAGGTCCTAAAAATGTTTCTTAATCAGTTTAAAGATAAACCCTTTTGATGGGTCAAATACAGAAAATAAATTTGTTATCATTTTCAATTTATTGAATTTAAATTAATATTTATTAATTCATTAGATTTAGGAGAAGAGGGTATATAAGAATAATAATTAATTGAACGAAATGTAATAGAAAATTGAGAAAGAACGTACAAGTCGCTGTTGCCGCGACTCTACTTTTTTTACCCGTACTCAGTCAACCCACATGTGATTAATGTGGAATTTTTAAATTTTTATAAGTTTTTTCATCATACATTTGTTTGCTACATCAGTCATCTACATCTGGTTCATCTACATCACTTCTCACAACAACACACGTACACTGCACGAGGCTGCATGTTTGAGCGTAAGTGTGCGTGCGAGAATCATTAGCGAAAAATCATCCCCTTAAATGACGTCGCTGGCGCCGTCTGCACCGGAAGGGGAAGCTCGCAGCAAAAATTCATTTGATCATTGTGGCTACAATAATAATCCGATCTGAACGAAATTCGGGAATCAGCGTGCACCCACACCGCGTCCCGGAGGATACGGATGAGTTTGGCTACTCGTAACTGGGGAGGAGATACGAGGAGCTTGCCGTACTGACGGAGGCTGGGGAACACGCCTTAGCTCCCCGACTGAATGCTGGATCGCTATCTCGCTGGCGCGTCTCGGATCCGTTTGTATGCGACTTTCGCTAACGTCATGTCCGTATAGCAACGACTTGAGCCGTCTCTGGAGAATGCGCACTTCGCCTTGTTGATCCGTAAGTTGGCCGCCCGAAGTCGCTGGAATACCTCTCATTTGCCCTACGGACGTGTTCGTGGAAATTCTGTCCGACGACGATGATGTCGTCAGATACGCCCAAGGCATGGGTTCCATATTGGACCGATTACGCTATCCAGGGGCGCGTTGAAAGTGGCAGCGGCCGAGGAAACCGAACGGCAGACTCGCCACTGGTATAAACCTCCAACAGGTACGGTGAATGCCGTATATTGCCGACTTTGGGGTTCCATGGGGATCTCCGCTAGTGTCCGCTTTTCATGTCCAAGGTTGATATGAACCTCGCGCGTTTCGCAGCCGTTTCAAGATATGGTTGATCCGGGGTGTCGGGTACGCATCTGGTATAGATCGGGCGTTTAGTTGCCGGAAATCTATACACATCCTCCAGTCGTTGGTTTTTTCTTCAAAGCACTATCAGGGCACTATAAGGATTCTTGGACGGTTCAATTATTCCTTGCTCTATCAACTCGTCGACTTGGGTGTCGATAACCTGCTGCATTGCCGGATTCTTCGGGTCTAGTAACGGCTCTTGATTGGTCGGTCGTCTTTCATCCTGATGACTTGTTGGGCGATCTGGGATTTCCTGCCAGTCCATCGAATTTCGGTAACTCTTCCTCGAAAAACTCGTCCATCTTTGACTGTGCTTGCGTCGGTGGGCCACATGGCTGTCACGTTCGCTCGCTCCTTCTCTTCTCCGTTTTCTCGTTCCACGGCTGAGTCCTCATGGTCGATACGTGCTGACCTGATTGGACCTTCTGAATCCTCCGTCACTCTCATTGCCCTCGTTTACTGGTCGAGAGGTTGTAAACCTCAACGCGTCTTCTTCCTCGTCTTTTGTCCGTGGGTTTGCACAATTTCGTCTATATGTCCGTCCTTGAGGACCGGGCCACGCTCGTGCCGCTTTTTAACCGCTCGTTCCTCTTACATAAAACCAAGCTTTCCTTTTGTGCGGTCCCGGCGGACCCCGGTTTGCTACTTCACATCCTCCGGTTACGTTTTTGATTCTAGTTCCTGAGCTTTATCCTGGGTCTGTCCTGCGTGATCACGGAGCGTATTCGATTCTCCCAGCGGCCTTCTGGTCCCCCTGGTTTTGAGCTTTATCCTGTTTTTGTCCTGCGTGGCCACGGCGTGTCTCTGGGTTTTCCTTTCGTTGTGCTTGGTTATCTTGCTGTTCCGGTGCGCTATCCTGTCCGTCAATCGTTGGTCCTCCTCCCGACTGATCTGTCCAGTCGGGCTCTGCCACACACCGCAGTGTCGACCCTATGGCGCATAAATGTCGATGCAAGAGATCACGTAAACGTCCAGCAGGGCTGGCATCACCAGTAGGTACATCTCGATCGCCGATCCCGAGCCGGACGCAAATGCCCATGAAAAGCGCCTGCTTTATGTCCACCGTTGTACCGTCCAGCTAACCTGATCCTGATAGCAAACTTCCTTCAACTGCTCTCTCATCCCACCCGGACGTACTCGTCACTGATGAAAGTCTTGGTAGCGCCGCTGTCTAAGGTTGAAGGAACAGCTGCGAACCCACAATGGTCACTGTGGCTACGGACCTTTTCTTCTACTCTTAGTGGTTTCGGTTCTGGGATTCCAATCCTGGTGTCCACGTCGGTCTAGTGCTGGGCCGGGTATCTGCTCGTTTCCGTAATCGTTCGAAGACAGCACTTTTCGCGCGGATGCCTTCCTTTCCAAAGTCCCAGCAGACACAGCCAACGTGGGTTCTGCATTCTCGAGCGAAGTGTCCAGTTCCTCCGCACCTGTAGCAGCCTGAACGGGGCGAAACTCCGCCGGTGTTGCGTGAAGTCGTCGGGAAAGATTACTCTGGCGCACGACTTGTACGGCCGCGCCGATTCCATGGTCTTCGAACACCGGCGCCGGGGGCGTGCTGCGGAACAAACACATCCCGCTCCGGTTGATGCCGCAGAAGGTTCGGGTTAGACGTGGTTCGGTGGTTATGGATGGGAAGCCCCGGTGGGCGTCTGGGGGTTGAACCTCTGTCCGTAACCTGGTTTTACAAAAACCCTGGTTGCTCTCGAACTCGACTGCCCAGCCTGTTCCCAATTCGTTACCGAGGGTCCAATTCCAATCAGTGCGTTTGATGTATACGTAGTATTCAGGCAAGGCATTCTCACGCTCGCTCTAAATTCTCCATCATAGAACTTTATCGTATCCCGCACCACGCATCGTCGTCCGGTTCAAAATCACGAAATCTTCAAAGGTATTCTCCCCGGCCCTCTGACAGCGAGCGCGATTTTGTCTTCCAACCGTCTAAAGTATTTCGAGGGGGAGGAAGAATTCTAAGAACTCGTTCCGGAATTCCTGCCAAATTGTTCCCTGTAACCCGCTCGTGCGGTAAACCATCGCTCCGCCTTTTAAATAGCGCCTCACATCATTAGCACGCGTCCCAGATGGTCTATCGGCATTACGTCTACACAAGGCTCGTTCTTCTATTTCCTCGACGAAATAAAACGGCATGTGAGGCCATCGAATCTTAAACCCCACTTCCTGACCTGTTCCGCCGTAGATACGTACGATCTCGAGCGTCCTATCGCTACGGAGGCGGGCGGGTCCACCTGGATGTCCGCCGGTGACACAGCTCTGCCTTCCACCACCGCCTGAGATGACCGGGCCTGTTTATGCCTTCCAATCAGAGGGTTCGAATGTTTCTGGTTGCCGGGTCGAGGTGGTAATTACGGGATTGCCTGCGGGTACCTTCTACCTTCGTATGAAAAGTCGGGAGACGGAATCAGTGGGTTTTCACCGAGTCTCTTCTCCCGTGGGTTGTCGTTGGCGACCCGACCGCGTATCGACCCTTAATCTCGGCCAAACGTGTCCAAGTAGACATCAGTCGTCTTAAAAATCTGTATCAGCTGTTAAATTCCTTCGTAGGTCCTCGACCCGGTCCGCGCTTTCGCAAACGAACTCCTCAGCCAAAACTAACAGCTTGCTTTTAGTAACCGGGATACCCATTTTACCCAGACATATGAGATTTCGCGTTAATTTGGGTTTTTCTCCGGGTGCACGTCAAACATTCCACCTGACGACTCATCCTGGTTTTGAACGACTCTGCGGCACTATCTCTCGTCGTCACGACGCTGCGCAGGTGATTAATGTGGAATTTTTAAATCGGCCTCCTAGTTTTACATCATACATTTTGTTTGATATCATCAGTCATCTACATCTCTACATCCATCAGTTCTAAAGTAGTTCACTGCACGGGCCATGTTTGAGCGTAAGGGCGTGCCGAAAGAATTTAGTATAAATCATCCCCATAAATGACCTGTCTTACGCCGCAAGGGGAAGGGGAAGACTCGCAGCAGAAAATTCATTTGATCATTGTGGCTACAATAATAATCCGATCTGAACGAAATTCGGGAATCAGAGTGCACCCACACCGCGTCCCGGAGGATACGGATGAGTTTGGCTACTACTAACTGGGGGGGAGATACGAGGTGCTTGCCGTACTGACGGAGGCTGGGGAACACGCCTTAATTACCCGACTGAATGCTGGATCGCTATCTCGCTGGCGCGTCTCGGTGGGGACCAGAGGTGCGGCCTAGCTAACTGTCTGACTTCTGGTTCGTGGGACACTCCGGCGTACCTCGGAGGGAACCGGAGAATACGCCTCGACTAACCGATTCACTCCTGGGCTATAGACACCCCGGCGTATCTCGGTGAAGACCAGAGAGTACGCCCCAGCTGCTTAATGGAACACCGGGTTTTCGTTGGCGTGTCTCGGTCAGACCAGAGAGCACGCCCTACCTAACCACTCGAATATTGTTATTGTTACTCGTTGATATCGGGACACAATCGCAGCCCTCCTCCAAACCAACCGACCGAGGGGCGCTGCCGTATGACGTCCGTCGCGTGAAGGCGAACCGATCGAGAATATGTAGGAAATACAGGTGTTAATATTCGAGGAAAATTTCAGATATGTAAACAGCTATGCCACCCCTATTATTTTATTTATTTATTTCATGCTTTATCCTAGCGCTACAAGTATAAACTTATTTTTATTGCGTTAGTCACTCGGTGAGTTTATAGAGTTCATTTTCGATCTGTTATCTACTAAAAGCTAATAATTATACATGAACATTTTGACAAAAATTATGTACTTAAAGTAAATACTTATATATTAACATTTTTTATGTTTTTTTTTTTTTACTTTTATTTTATATTTATTTATTTTTTTTTTTTTTATTAAGCATGTGCAAAAAATCACACCAATCATTTTTCTACGATTAAGTACGGATGGAAGATTTGAAAGCAATCTACGCAGTCCGGCAGTATCACACCTTCATCCACGCAGAACAAAAAATTTGTTTACCTAATACATACATTTCAACAAGAACTTAGTACACTACGAGACAACAAACCTGACAGATTAAAATTCAACACAAAAATTTGATATGGTATTTATCAATTTGAAAGATCTAAAATCTAATATATAAAAATAAGTCGGGTTTCTTAATGACGTAATAACTCCAGAACGCACGATCCGATTTCCACGGTTTTGCATTCGTTGGAAAGGTCTCGGGCTCCGTGAGAATGATAGCAAAAAAAAACAGAAAAGCGGGAAAATGTATTTGTATTATATACTATATACTAAATAGAGCGCCATCTATGATACATAGCATGTACTACAAACCAATATTTTAAGTAGGCGCCGGTGCGTAATACATTGCTTGACAGCTACTCATTATTCTCTGCTCAGTTAATTTCATGTGACAAACCGGGATTGTGTTCACTGTGAAAATAAATTTTAAAAAAAGTTATTCGTTTCCTCATATTTCTATTGGAAACCATCAAATCAATCACGTGTATTGTGAACGAGGCATTTGTGTTTAAGGTGGTAAGTTGAACTGTGTAAATTATGTGGATCGTGCATTTTGAGGTTGAATTCACCACTCTGTCCACAGTCCAAAATGCCTTTAAGACGACGTTCGAACATCGGCCTCCGCACAAGACATGCAAACCATCAACAAGTGTATTTACAGAACTAAATAGAAAGACAAAACATAATAAGAGAACACGTGAGGGACACGAAGATCATTGGCATCATACAATCGCTTGGCATTCCAATATGATCCCTGCGAACTACAGTGATGATGAAAATTTAGATATTGGACCAATGACGACTATATGCCGATATTGCAATACGTTAAAGTTTAAAAAGAGAAACGGCTGGACTGTGCTGCGCAAGTGGAAAAGTCAAACTGGATCCATTACTTACCACCAGCCACTGAAAACATTGTTCGATGGAAGTGTCCCGATTCCAGCCATTTTTCTTCAACACATCCTTGAATACAATAACTGCTTTTCGCATGACTTCCTTTGGAGCTAATATCATTCGAGAAGGCGGCTTCATGCCGACTTGCAAGGTAAAAGATACAACACACATAACCAATCACTCACACCAACACAATGAATTGCGACACGTAACAACTACATATACACCACACACTACACCATAAAACGATCAGAAGTTACACCGTATTCTTCAACAAATGATTGTTTGTAATTAAAGATTCAAGGACAAAATATATCATTTGCATGGTTCAATGGTGCCAACACCAGATGAACCGCATCAATTTCTCAAATATACTTCATTGCGTCGATGGTGGATCAGCTGAATGTGCGGTGCAATATACAGGGAACACAACATTTAAAGAGACGAATTATTGAACAGTTGCAAGCATTTTTCACGCAAATAATGCTGTGGTTAATATGTTCAAAACAGCATTGGAACGAATGCCATCGGATACGCACAAATTTGTCATAAGAGCGGATTGTACCCCAACAGGTGAACATGTGCGAAGATTCAATGCACCCACCGTTAATGATGTTGCTGCAATTATTGTTGGCGATCAAACTAATTCGCGAGACATTGTCGTTCAGCGAAGAAGCAATATCATGCATCGTGTAAACGAGACACATCGTTTGTACGATGCGTTACAATATCCAATCATTTATTGGCAAGGGCAAGACGGATACGACATCACGTTGAAGATGGTCGATCAATTACAGGTACAATATTCACACAATAATTATTGCTATTATTGGTTTCCATTAACAATTCATTTAATTTTTTGCATTTTCAGGCGTATCAACGAATAAAAATCTAAGTGCAATGAATTACTATGCGTATCGTATGATGATTCGTACACATGAGGAGAATGTCATTCTAAAAGTGCCGTAGGCTATTCCAGCAATTCGCTGTCGACATGTATGTTAAAGTCGAGACCGAACGTTTAGCGTATATCCGATTCAATCAGGCAAAGCTACGATCTGAGGACTATATACACTTACATGATGCTATTCATTCAGATGGTGATGTTCAAAATATTGGACGTCTGACGATTCTCCCATCATCTTATATCGGAAGCCCACGCCACATGCACGAATACGCTCAAGACGCTATGACGTACGTGCGAAATTATGGAACACCGGATCTATTTATTACGTTCACATGCAATCCGAAGGGGAAGGAAATTGAACGTGAATTGGAACCGGGCCAAAAACCGCAAGATCGCCATGACATAATCGCCAGAGTATTTCAGCAAAAACTCAAGGTTATGATGGATGTGCTTACTAAGTATCGAGTTTTTGGTGACACACGTTGTTATATGTACTTGGTGGAATGGCAGAAGCGTGGACTACCGCATGCTCATATCCTAATTTGGTTGTTGAACAAATTACGTTCAAATGAAGTGGATGACATCATATCAGCTGAAATTCCTGATCCAGTCACTGATCCCCACCTACACGACATTGTGACGACACAGATGGTGCATGGACCGTGCGGTGCATTAAATTCATTATCGCCTTGCATGGCTGATGGAAAGTGCACAAAACGATATCCGCGACCGTTAGTTGCTGAAAACAGTCACAGGGAACGATGGATATCCAGTTTATCGTCGGCGTTTATCGTTTGCTGAATGAACAGCAAAAGCAAGTATACGAAACATTAATGCAAGCGGTGGACAATAACACTGGTGGTCTATTCTTCCTGGACGCACCTGGAGGAACAGGGAAAACATTTGTCATTTCATTGATTTTGGCTACTATTCGATCAAGATGTGACATAGCTTTGGCGTTAGCATCATCTGGAATTGCGGCGACTCTTCTAGATGGCGGTCGTACTGCACATTCTGCGCTTAAGTTGCCACTCAATTTAAACACAATTGATACTCCAACATGCAATATTTCCCGATCCAGTGCAATGGGAAAATTGTTGATGCAATGCAAGCTCATTGTTTGGGATGAGTGCACAATGGCACATAAGAAATCACTTGAAGCACTTAACTTCACACTGAAGGATCTTCGGCGAAATAATAATATCTTTGGGGGCTTGATGATATTATTGGCAGGCGATTTCAGGCAGACGTTGCCAGTAATTCCCGTGGAACGCCTGCAGATGAATTGAATGCTTGCCTGAAGGCATCACCTTTATGGAATAACGTAAAACATTATCGCTAACCACTAATATGAGAGTTCAACTTCAAAATGATCAAAGTGCTGCACAATTTTCCAAACAATTGTTAGCTGTTGGAAATGGAAAAGTCCCAGTTGATGCGACATCTGGATTAATTACTCTTACCAACGACTTTTGCCGATTTGTAGACTCTCAATTGGCTCTTATTGAAAATGTTTTCCCAAACATTAGTGAAAATTATCAGAATCATGCTTGGTTAAGTCAACGAGCAATTCTTGCCGCAAAGAATAATGATGTACAAGCACTAAATTTCACAATTCAATCAAAAATCGCTGGCGATTTGGTGACATTCAAATCCGTTGATTCAATAACAAATTCCGATGATGTTGTAAATTATCCAACGGAGTTTTGAACTCTCTGGAGCTACCAGGATTTCCACCACATAACTTGCAACTCAAAGTTGGTACAGTTATTATGACATTGCGTAATTTGAATCCACCGCGACTTTGCAACGGTACTCGACTTTCGGTAAATAGACTAATGCCGAATTTGATTGAGGGAACCATTATTAACGGAAAGTACGCAGGTGAAAAATGTATGTATTCCTCGAATACCAATGATTCCGACTAATCTTCCGTTTGAGTTCAAACGATTGCAATTTCCAGTTCGCCTTGCGTTCGCAATGACAATTAACAAGTCGCAAGGCAAATCGCTTAGTGTTTGCGGGATAAATTTAGAAAATCATTGTTTTTTCACATGGGCAGTTATACGTTGCGTGTTCACGAGTTGGGAAACCATCCGCTTTGTTTGTGTTTTCGTCAGACCAAAAACTAAAAATGTGGTTTACCAAAAGAGCACTTCAATGAAACGGATAATTTGCGAACACGCATAACGCTTCGATTCAGTATTTACTTTGGATTCACTTTCATTTACTTAGAGAAGTTCAACTAAATAACACTTCATTTTTGTAATCGAAATGAAATTTTTCCTTTTCAAAAAAAAAAAAAAATTGTTCTTCATCTTTTAATCCCCAAACGAAATGTTACATAAAACGAAGCCATCTGGTGGCGAAACGGAGTTCGCCGGGTTTGCTAGTTATATAAAAATTTACACTTTTTGATTACGTATTGCTTCAGTAACAACATATGTATATGTTGAAAAGGCTATTAGCGAAGTTGGCAAAATCTATGGAAATTTTTAATGTGGTCACTTTTTTCCTCATACAGAAAGATCAAAACCTCGGTTTTCTTTTAAAAATGAGTTGATGGACTACAATAGTGCGTGGGATCATAGTGCGTAGATTCTCCTCCTATTGAACGTTCCAGTAAACGAACTGCTGGGAGAGATAGACGTTGGTGGTTGGTCGTATGACTTCTCTTGTAGACTCTCATAAACGCAATACGAGACGTTGGTGGTTGGTCGTATGCCTTCTCTTGTAGATTCTCATAAACGCAATACGAGTCCATGATAAGCGCTCTCAAAAACTGTCAAGATGGCCATACAAGTTAGGGCTAGGTGTTAAACCATTAGAAATGTCAATGTCAGGCTTTTCACGCTTGGCAATTTCGAGCAACTCGTTTACAGGAGATGAGAGCAAACCATCACAAAGAACGCTCGGCACAGCTATGAAGTTCTGAAGTTACCAGAGCCATTAGTGGATATTTTCGCTCCTGATAGCCCAGGGAAACTGTAGACTCACAGACATTTCGGACTTATACGAAACCAAACCAGGTATCTATCCGAATCACATCCAACCCAGAAGATTAGACGGCCCTTAAACTGATGCGGCATTATATCGGACACATAACAAAGCCAAGTGTGCTGGCGGATGCCAGCCCCTTCCCTAGCTACCACGTTAATCAAATTTAACCTACCGGCTAGTGTTGGTTTAAGAAAAGGGAAAGATGTAGCGGAATAAAAGTACAATAGCCGAAAAATGGAAACATCATATAAGATAAAATTTGAATCAAATACCACCTATAAGACGTGGTTCCCCCCATTACCCATCAAATTAATTCGTTAGATTTTTCGTCCAAGGATGGATAAATCCTTGGACTTGGACATTTTATAAGATACAATTTGAATCAAATACCACCTATAAGGCGTGGTTCCCCCATTACCCATCAAATTAATTCGTTAGATTTTTTCGTCCAAGGATGGGATTGTTCTTCGTCTAATATTGATCGATAAGGTTTGCACAGTGCGGCAGTGTAAATAATAGAACATTTATCAGTGAATAGCGGACCAGACAGACGTTGTGCTTTCTTAACTATAAATATTGATTTCGAATTGGTATAATTCACTAACAAACATTTCAGAAAGAAAGTGTTTATTATTGAAATGCTTTATGATGAACAACATTCTTTTTTTTCTATGGCGCGTATGTTAATAATTTGGTTGGGACTCCGTCACGGGAACAGGTTACCTATAACTGGCCATGCGAAACACATGGTTTTACCAGTGTAATGTCACAAACAATTAGCGACTGTCCCTGAGATTTTTTATCGACATTGGAAAAGTGAGCCGCACTGGAAACTGTAACCGTTTAAAGTCGAATGGCATGTCGTTTGAAATAAAAGGAATCCGTGTAATCAAAACGTCTTCTCCTTTACTATAAACTTCCCTTTCAAAATTGTGGCTTTGATGACGTTGTTCTTTAGTTTCTTCCCCGCAAAGTCGGGTGCCATGTCAAAGACATGTCTGGTTTATATTTCTCAACATAATAATAGCCGATCTGTAGTTGTAGATTATGAGGTGGTAATCCGGGCAATTCCAGCGAATTTAAGAACTCCGTTGGATAGTTGGCATAATCTTGGTTAATAACGGAATTAATCGATTTGTATGTTATTAATTCGCCAGCTATCTCATTTTTAATCTGGGAATTCATTTCATTGACATTAACGTTTTTTCCAGCCAATATAACTCTTTAGCTCAACCATAGATGTTTCTGAAATTTTGACCAAAGTTTGGGAAACCTTCTCGATCAGTTGTGTCTTTGTTTCAGTAAAGTTGGTAGGGGCCGTGATGTATCCAGACAATGAGTCAAAAGCTATTTTGCCATTACCAATATCAAACAATTGTTTGGAAAAAGATCTTCAGATTGCTCGTTTTGCAATTCGACTCGAATTTTTATATTTAACTTGAGGGTTTTAACGTCGTTCCATTAAATGGATGACTTTAAACATGCGTTAAGTTCGTCGGCTGGTGTATTACTGGTAGTGTTGTAATGTAGTTCCTCTAGCCGTGGTGATAACTCAGGGCTGCCGAGGGTTTACAAGAATATTTGTATAGAGGGACCCTTGATGGGATGGAGGTACGTCTTGCTACGGTGAGACCGTAGAGAGGGTAAATCTGTAGTGTCCAGATCGTACCCTCCTAGTGAGGCCTTTCTGGGAGCACCTACCTCCTTGCGTGACCCGGTACGAGGCGGAGAGTGTACCCACACCGCATCCCGGAGGATACGGATGAGTGTGGCTACCCTAACTGGGGAGGAGATACGAGGAGCTTGCCGTACTGACGGAGGCTGGGGAACACGCCTTAATTACCCGACTGAATGCTGGATCGCTATCTCGCTGGCGCGTCTCGGTGGGGACCAGAGAGTGCGGCCTAGCTAGCTGTCTGACTTCTGGGTCGTGGACACTCCGGCGTACCTCGGAGGGAACCGGAGAGTACGCCTCGACTAACTGATTCACTCCTGGGCTATAGACACCCCGGCGTATCTCGGTGAAGACCAGAGAGTACGCCCTAGCTGCTTAATGGAACACCGGGTTTTCTCGTTGGCGTGTGTAGGTGAAGACCAGAGAGCACGCCCTACCTAACCACTCGAATATTGGGTCGGGGCTCGTTGGCGTACCTCAGTGAAAACCAGAGGAGACACCCCAGCTTCTGACCTAGTGTCGGGTAGGTGGACCTTTTGTCGTGTCTTGGTGAGGACCAGAGAGCACGTCCGCTAGCTGCCTGCCTACGATGGGGCCCGTAACTGTGTGCCTCGGTGGAAACCAGAGGGTACAACTTTACGTGGGATGAGTCGGGGTCGAGTCTGCGTATTTCAGTCGGAGGAAGTTTGCCACGATCAGGTGGGGATCGAAGTAAACCAATATTACCTGCCACGGGGTGGGTCCACGGGGACGCGATTACGTAATCTGCACTTAGAGGTTAAAATAATAATGCGGGTCGTTCGTAAGTTTCCTCACTTTATTCATGGGTTTGTACAAGGCGGGGTCCCTGTGTTGCACCAATTCAAATCTAGCTGTCGCTTACCGAGTTTTAATCTTTGAGACAGGGCTCGTCTCTTTCTAAATTGCGTGTCCTATATATTTCACGCGCTCCTTGCGCTGACTTAATACTACATGTGGTTATACGTGGCTTATCCTATCTTAAGACTATCTAGTGGCTTATAATGATTTCTATTTATGAGGGAGTATATATATTGTGAGGGGGGTCTTGCGCGCCCGGACGGTTATCACCTCCGCTCCCGTCTCGGGGATGTCAGCCGTGACCTTATATTTCTTTCCGTCACACCTTCGAGTAAAACGGGCCCGCTTCACCGAAGTTCGGCGGCTGCCCTGGATGTCGTCGACCAGCGCTTTCGGTAGCATCCGCTCAGGAGTGTGTACCCGACAGTGCCTAGGCGCAAGTACTTCTTCTCCGCCGAGCGTACCCGGCAAGGGTTCCGTTCCCGCATTGGCGAGGTACCGGATCAGCTCGTCTATGTCCATCTCTTGTCTCGGCACCTCCGCCAGGATGAACTCCAACCCCGAGAGTCCGTCGGGCTCTTCCTATACGTCCGGTCGGGCCACACCGCAAGCCTCTTCGACCGGTCCTGACCCACCGTTCGCTCGGATGGGCTCCGGGGTTGAGGACGTCAACGGCAGCTGGCCGAGGGCTACTTCAGTGGGCTCGTGTGGACAGGGGCGCTCTATTGGGGCGGGTGAGTCTTGCGTGCCCCTTTGGGAGGTCGGGTGCCTGGTCTCCTACGATCGCGGTGTGTGCGATCACGGTGGCTGCGGCGGGCTTCGTGGGTGCCTCAGCCGTCGATTGCACCCGTTGCATCCGCACCTTCGGGAACTCTGACGACGGGACGACCTGCCACCTCTCCGGGATTGCCAGCTCGGGGTAGGTGTGGCGGAAAAGTGGCCTCTCTACCTCGTCGTCCGTGGGGTTCAACTCCCATCTGACCTGTCCTTGGCAATACTCCGGTGGGTCGATCCGAGAGATCGTTTTCGTCCTTCGGTGCTCACTCTTCGACTTATGTCGGTGGGTTTTGGATAGCGTTGACGATGGCGCCGGAGGATGCCGTCTGGAGGACTTGGTCGCTTGCGGACGACCGGGAGATGGTGTGCGAGTTCGCCCACGGCTCGTGTAAGGACGAACCTGAGACCGCCCCGACCCTTTTTTGGGCGGCGGTGCTGAACGCTGGGCTCTGGAACACTCCCTGTTGTGGCCGGCGGCGAGGGTTTCGGGCCGCGTTGTGGCTGCCTCCTGGACCCGTCGGAGTCGCACCGTGCACTCCCTCGTTCGGGGTCGGTCCTTGGTGGTGACGAGGCTGGCGGGCGCCGGTCCCGAGTCTGGTTCTCGTCCGCCTCCATTGGCGTTAGGGTCGCTCTTCGCTCTAGAAGAGGTGGGGCAACTAACCGTGAGTGGGGTACGACCGGTAGTGGGAGGGATGCACTGGGCCGTGAGAGAGGGACCATTGGTGGTGATGTTGGTCGCGGGACGCCGCCCGGTGGTGTAGCTTCCCGAGCAGGTGGTTATGTGGGGAACGGCTGCGCACCGGGCGCTTGCACCTCGCAGCCGGGTGACGTTTCCGGCCAGGCCGCCTGTTGGCGTAGAGGCTGCACTGGGCTCTTCCTGCGCCGACCTTTGTGCCACAGCCTTGAGGGATCATCTCCCGGGGGCACCCATATATCCATGACGGCCCGTCGCACCTGGGTTACTCGGTAGCCGCCTCGTATGGTCGCGTTCTCTAGCTCTTCCCGCTGCTCCACGAACCGTCCGGTCCACCGACTGTCTCTTCCGTCGTCCGTTTCAGAGTCCGGTTGCCGCGGCTCCATGGCCCATGGCTCGAACGGCGGGTATACACCGTGGCCGTTCCTTCGGGTCTCGTCGTCGTCCTTGGCTGGAGGGTGGGGCGTTGCGGCCAGCTTCTGGACCCCGTCGTCTTGAGCGTGAGGCTCTGTCCCCGACCCTTTCGCGTTCGGCGTCGTCCATGTCCACTGGACCCGCGTCGGCGATGTCGTGAAAATGGTAAACGTGATGAAAATTTAGGATCAAATCCACATTCAAATGGTGATCTTTTTCCCGGTCAATTAAAAGCTTTTTAGATAAAATTGAAGCTAATAATATTACAATTGTGGTAATAATTAAAATTAAAAATATAATAAGAATTATTGAAAAAAATTATCTATACTGTTATTAACAGACTTTATGATTGGACGTCAAATATACTTTTATATTATATAGATAATAGAAAAAATTTATCCTCCACATCAGTAAATTGTGATGTATAAAAATAATCAAACTACATCAACAAAATGCCAGTATCAAGCTGCTGCTTCAAAACCAAAGTGATGATTTTTGAGAAGTGATTATTTAAATGACGTAATAAACATACTAATAAAAAGTTGTTCCAATTTATACATGAACTCCACAAAATCCTGTTGCTATATAGAATGTAGAACCAGAAACTGAATCTGCAATAGTGAATGGTGCTTCAATGTATTCATATGCTTGTAAAATAGTGAAATAAACCCCTAATAAAACTGTAAAAAAATAATCCTTGTGTTCTTTGAGAATGATTTCTTTCTATTAATCTATGATGAGCTCAAGTGACTGTAATTCCTGAAGCTAATAAAATTGCTGTGTTTAATAAAGGAATTTGGAATGGGTCAAAAGAAATCATTAATATAGGAGGTCAAGAAGCTCCAATTTCAATTGCTGGTAATAAACTTCTATGGAAAAAAAGCTCAAAAAATCTTACAAAAAAATAAAACTTCTGATAAAATAAATAAAATTATTCCTCATCGTAATCCAATTGTTACTGGGTAAGTGTGTAATCCTTGATAAGTTCCTTCCCGTGTTACATCTTTTCATCATTGATAAACTGTTAAAATTGTAAAATTTCCTAAAAGAGTTAATAATAAATGACCTGCAATTATATTTGCAGTTAATCGAACAGCTAAAGTTCCTGGTGGAATAATATTACTAATAGTTTCAATACAAACCATCAATGGTATTAAAATAGCGTTCCTTGAGGTACTAAATGAGCAAATATATGTTTTGTGTGGCTAATTCATCCAAATAATATAAAACATAATCATAGAGGTAAAGCTAACGAAATAGTTAAAGTTAAATGTGTTGTTCTTGTAAAAATATAAGGAAATCCACGGTTTTGCATTCGTTGGAAAGGTCTCGGGCTCCGTGAGAATGATAGCAAAAAAGAAAATTCACGAAAATTTTAATAGAAAAGCGGGAAAATGTATTTGTATTATCTACTATATACTAAATAGAGCGCCATCTATGATACATAGCATGTACTACAAACCAATATTTTAAGTAGGCGCCGGTGCGTAATACATTGCTTGACAGCTACTCATTATTCTCTGCTCAGTTAATTTCATGTGACAAACCGGGATTGTGTTCACTGTGAAAATAAATTTAAAAAAGTTATTCGTTTCCTCATATTTCTATTGGAAACCATCAAATCAATCACGTGTATTGTGAACAGGCATTTGTCTTTAAGGTGGTAAGTTGAACTCTGTAAATAATGTCGATCGTGCATTTGAGGTTGAATTCACCACTCTGTCCACAGTCCAAAATGCCTTTAAGACGACATTCGAACATCGGCCTCCGCACAAGACATGCAAGCCAGCAACAAGTGTGTTTACAGAACTTAATAGAAAGACGAAACATAATAAGAGAACACGTGAGGACACGAAGATCATTGGCATCATACAATCGCTTGGCATTCCAATATGATCCCACTGCGAACTACAGTGATGATGAAAATTTAGATATTGGACCAATGACGACTATATGCCGATATTGCAATGCGTTAAAGTTTAAAAGAGAAACGGCTGGACTGTGCTGCGCAAGTGGAAAAGTCAAACTGGATCCATTACTTACACCACCACAGCCACTGAAACCATTGTTCGATGGAAGTGATCCCGATTCCAGCCATTTTCTTCAACACATCCTTGAATACAATAACTGCTTTCGCATGACTTCCTTTGGAGCTAATATCATTCGAGAAGGCGGCTTCATGCCGACTTGCAAGGTAAAAGATACAACACACATAACCAATCACTCACACCAACACAATGAATTGCAACACGTAACAACTACACATACACCATCACACGATCAGAAGTTACACCGTATTCTTCAAAAATGATTGTTTGCAATTAAAGATACAAGGAAAAATATATCATTTGCATGGTTCAATGGTGGCAACACCAGATGAACCGCATCAATTTCTGCAAATATATTTCATTTCGTCGATGGTGGATCAGCTGAATGTGCGGTGCAATATACAGGGGAAACACAACAGTTAAAGAGACGAATTATTGAACAGTTGCAATCATTTTTTCACGCTAATAATGCTGTGGTTAATATGTTTCAAACAGCATTGGAACGAATGCCATCGGATACGCACAAATTTGTCATAAGAGCGGAATGTACCACAACAGGTGAACATTTGCGAAGATTCTATGCACCCACCGTTAATGATGTTGCTGCAAATATTGTTGGCGATCCAACTAAATCGCGAGACATTGTCGTTCAGCGAAGAAGCAATATCATGCATCGTGTGAACGAGACACATCGTTTGTACGATGCGTTACAATATCCAATCATTTATTGGCAAAGGGTAAGACGGATACGACATCACGTTGAAGATGGTCGATCCAATTACAGGTACAATATTCATTATTGGTTTCCATTAACAATTCATTTAATTTTGCATTTTCAGGCGTATCAACGAATAAAAATCTAAGCGCAATGAATTATTATGCGTATCGTATGATGATTCGTACACATGAGGAGAATGTCATTCTAAAGTGCCGTCGGCTATTCCAGCAATTCGCTGTCGACATGTATGTTAAAGTCGAGACCGAACGTTTAGCGTTCATCCGATTCAATCAGGCAAAGCTACGATCTGAGGACTATATACACTTGCGTGATGCTATTCATTCAGATGGTGATGTTGAAAATATTGGACGTCTGACGATTCTCCCATCATCTTATATCGGAAGCCCACGCCACATGCACGAATACGCTCAAGACGCTATGACGTACGTGCGAAATTATGGAACTCCAGATTTATTTATTACGTTCACATGCAATCCGAAGTGGAAGGAAATTGAACGTGAATTGGAACCGGGCCAAAAACCGCAAGATCGCCATGACAAAATCGCCAGAGTATTTCAGCAAAAAACTCAAGGTTATGATGGATGTGCTTACTAAGTATCGAGTTTTTGGTGACACACGTTGTTATATGTACTCGGTGGAATGGCAGCATGCTCATATCCTAATTTGGTTGTTGAACAAATTACGTTCAAATGAAGTGGATGACATCATATCAGCTGAAATTCCTGATCCAGTCACTGATCCCCACCTACACGACATTGTGACGACACAGATGGTGCATGGACCGTGCGGTGCATTAAATCCATTATCGCCTTGCATGGCTGATGGAAAGTGCACAAAACGATATCCGCGACCGTTAGTTGCTGAAACAGTCACGGGAACGATGGATATCCAGTTTATCGTCGGCGTTCAATAGAAGATAATGGTCGAACTATCAAAGTTAAAGTTCAAAATCAAGAAATTGAGATCGGAAATGAATTCATTGTACCATATTGCCCGCTGCTATCACGAATTTTCGAAACACATGCAAAGAGTTGTCATTCGGCCAAATCAATCAAATATTTGTGCAAGTACGTCACAAAAGGCAGCGACATGGCTGTGTTTGGTATTGCGTCGGAAAATGCGAATGACGAAATCAGCAACTTCCAAATGGGCAGATACGTCAGTACTAATGAAGCACTGTGGCGATTATTGTCATTTCAAATTCATGAAAGATATCCCACGGCTGTACATTTAGCAGTGCATTTGGAAAATGGCCAAAGAGTTTACTTCACTGAGGCTAATGCGGCACAACGAGCTGAGAGACCACCATCGACAACATTGACTAGCTTCTTTGCAATGTGTGAAGCAGATCCATTCGCAGCGACGCTGATGTACGTTGAAATGCCCAAGTATTACACTTGGAATCAATCAACAAAGAAATTCCAACGTCGCAAACAAGGAACCCCAGTTCCAGATTGGCCACAGGTGTTTTCCACTGATGCACTAGGTCGCATGTATACTGTTCATCCTAGAAATGATGAATGTTTTTATTTGCGACTGCTGTTGGTAAATGTACGTGGACCAAAAATCATTTGCGCATTTGAAAACTGTGAATGGCCACCAATGCCAAACATATATAGAAGCATGTCAACTATTGGGTTTGCTGGAGAACGATTCTCATTGGGATTTAACACTTGCGGATTCAGTTGTTTCATCAAATGCGTACCAAATACGAACGCTGTTCGCAATTATCATCACCACATGTTTTCCTTCACAACCAATTCAGTTATGGAACAAATACAAAGACGACATATGTGTGAAGATATCTTGCATCGCTTGCGCATTCAAACGAATAATCCTGACATCCAAATAACCGATGAAATCTACAATGAAGGATAGATTCTGATTGAGGATCAATGCTTGACTATTGCAAACAAGCTACTGATTGAAGTAGGAATGATTGCGCCAAATCGATCGATGCACGATGCATTCAACCAAGAATTAAATCGAGAGCTGCAATACAATGTTGATACATTGCAGGAATTCGTTCGAAATAATGTGCCGTTGCTGAATGAACAGCAAAAAGCAAGTATACGAAACATTAATGCAAGCGGTGGACAATAACACTGGTGGTCTATTCTTCCTGGACGCACCTGGAGGAACAGGGAAAACATTTGTCATTTCATTGATTTTGGCTACTATTCGATCAAGATGTGACATAGCTTTGGCGTTAGCATCATCTGGAATTGCGGCGACTCTTCTAGATGGCGGTCGTACTGCACATTCTGCGCTTAAGTTGCCACTCAATTTAAACACAATTGATACTCCAACATGCAATATTTCCCGATCCAGTGCAATGGGAAAATTGTTGATGCAATGCAAGCTCATTGTTTGGGATGAGTGCACAATGGCACATAAGAAATCACTTGAAACGGATAATTTGCGAACACGCATAACGCTTCGATTCAGTATTTACTTTGGATTCACTTTCATTTACTTAGAGAAGTTCAACTAAATAACACTTCATTTTTGTAATCGAAATGAAATTTTTCCTTTTTCAAATATAAAACAAAAAAAAATTTCTTCATCTTTTTAATCCCCAAACGAAATGTTACATAAAACGAAGCCATCTGGTGGCGAGACGGAGTTCGCCGGGTTTGCTAGTAATCCTATAAAATTATTAAATAAAAATTAAAGAAAATAATGAAATAAAAAATAAAAGAAGATCCATTATGACCTAAAGGGCCTAAAAGTGTTTTAAATTTCTTATGAAGAACTGTTAAAATAGCATTTCAAAAATATTAAATCGAGAAGGTATTAAACAATAAATTGATGGAATTATTAAAAAAGTCCTAAAAATGTTCTTAATCAGTTTAAAGATAAACCAAAAGATGGGTCAAATACAGAAAATAAATTTGTTATCATTTTCAATTTATTGAATTTAAATTAATATTTATTAATTCATTAGATTTAGGAGAAGAGGGTATATAAGAATAATAATTAATTGAACGAAATGTAATAGAAACGAGAGAAAGAACGTACGGAGTCGCTGTTGCCGCGACTCTACTTTTATACCCGTACTCAGTCAGCCCACATGTGATTAATGTGGAATTTTCAAATTTTTTATAAGTTTTACATCATACATTTGTTTGCTACATCAGTCATCTACATCTGCTTCATCTACATCACTTCTCACAACAACACACGTACACTGCACGAGGCTGCATGTTTGAGCGTAAGTGTGCGTGCGAAAAGAATCATTAGCGAAAATCATCCCCATAAATGACTTACGCCGCAAGGGAAGGGGAAGCTCGCAGCAGAAAATTCATTTGATCATTGTGGCTACAATAATAATCCGATCTGAACGAAATTCGGGAATCAGAGTGCACCCACACCGCGTCCCGGAGGATACGGATGAGTTTGGCTACTCCTAACTGGGGGAGGAGATACGAGGAGCTTGCCGTACTGACGGAGGCTGGGGAACACGCCTTAATTACCCGACTGAATGCTGGATCGCTATCTCGCTGGCGCGTCTCGGTGGGGACCAGAGAGTGCGGCCTAGCTAGCTGTCTGACTTCTGGGTCGTGGACACTCCGGCGTACCTCGGAGGGAACCGGAGAGTACGCCTCGACTAACTGATTCACTCCTGGGCTATAGACACCCCGGCGTATCTCGGTGAAGACCAGAGAGTACGCCCTAGCTGCTTAATGGAACACCGGGTTTTTTCGTTGGCGTGTCTCGGTCAAGACCAGAGAGCACGCCCTACCTAACCACTCGAATATTGTTATTGTTACTCGTTGATATCAGACAAAATCGCAGCCCTCCTCCAAACCAACCGACCGAGGGCGCTGCCGTATGACGTCCGTCGCGTGAAGGCGAACCGATCGAGAATATGTAGGAAATACAGGTGTTAATATTCGAGGAAAATTTCAGATATGTAAACAGCTATGCCACCCCTATTAAGCATGTGCAAAAAATCACACCAATCATTTTTCTACGATTAAGTACGGATGGAAGATTTGAAAGCAATCTACGCAGTCCGGCAGTATCACACCTTCATCCACGCAGAATAAAAATTTGTTTACCTAATACATACATTTCAACAAGAACTTAGTACCCTACGAGACAACAAACCTGACAGATTAAAATTCAACACAAAAATTTGATATGGTATTTATCAATTTGAAAGATCTAAAATTGTATATAAATTTACACTTTTGATTACGTGTGCTTCAGTAACAACATATGTATATGTTGAAAGGCTATTTTGCGAAGTTGGCAAAATCTATGGAAATTTTAATGTGGTCACTTTTTTTTTCCTCATACAGAAAGATCAAAACCTCGGTTTTTCTTTTAAAAAATGAGTTGATGGACTACAATAGTGCGTGGGATCATAGTGCGTAGATTCTCCTCCTATTGAACGTTCCAGTAAACGAACTGCTGGGAGAGATAGACGTTGGTGGTTGGTCGTATGACTTCTCTTGTAGACTCTCATAAACGCAATACGAGACGTTGGTGGTTGGTCGTATGCCTTCTCTTGTAGATTCTCATAAACGCAATACGAGTCCATGATAAGCGCTCTCAAAAAACTGTCAAGATGGCCATACAAGTTAGGGCTAGGTGTTAAACCATTAGAAATGTCAATGTCAGGCTTTTCACGCTTGGCAATTTCGAGCAACTCGTTTACAGGAGATGAGAGCAAACCATCACAAAGAACGCTCGGCACAGCTATGAAGTTCTGAAGTTACCAGAGCCATTAGTGGATATTTTCGCTCCTGATAGCCCAGGAAACTGTAGACTCACAGACATTTCGGACTTATACGAAACCAAACCAGGTATCTATCCGAATCACATCCAACCCAGAAGATTAGACGGCCCTTAAACTGATGCGGCATTATATCGGACACATAACAAAGCCAAGTGTGTGCTGGCGGATGCCAGCCCCTTCCCTAGCTACCACGTTAATCAAATTTAACCTACCGGCTAGTGTTGGTTTAAGAAAAGGGAAAGATGTAGCGGAATAAAGTACAATAGCCGAAAAATGGAAACATCATATAAGATAAAATTTGAATCAAATACCACCTATAAGACGTGGTTCCCCATTACCCATCAAATTAATTCGTTAGATTTTTCGTCCAAGGATGGATAAATCCTTGGACTTGGACATTTTATAAGATACAATTTGAATCAAATACCACCTATAAGGCGTGGTTCCCCATTACCCATCAAATTAATTCGTTAGATTTTTTCGTCCAAGGATGGGATTGTTCTTCGTCTAATATTGATCGATAAGGTTTGCACAGTGCGGCAGTGTAAATAATAGAACATTTATCAGTGAATAGCGGACCAGACAGACGTTGTGCTTTCTTAACTATAAATATTGATTTCGAATTGGTATAATTCACTAACAAACATTTCAGAAAGAAAGTGTTTATTATTGAAATGCTTTATGATGAACAACATTCTTTTTTTCTATGGCGCGTATGTTAATAATTTGGTTGGGACTCCGTCACGGGAACAGGTTACCTATAACTGGCCATGCGAAACACATGGTTTTACCAGTGTAATGTCACCAACAATTAGCGACTGTCCCTGAGATTTTTTTTTATCGACATTGGAAAAGTGAGCCGCACTGGAAACTGTAACCGTTTAAAGTCGAATGGCATGTCGTTTGAAATAAAAGGAATCCGTGTAATCAAAACGTCTTCTCCTTTACTATAAACTTCCCTTTCAAAATTGTGGCTTTGATGACGTTGTTCTTTAGTTTCTTCCCCGCAAGTCGGGTGCCATGTCAAAGACATGTCTGGTTTATATTTCTCAACATAATAATAGCCGATCTGTAGTTGTAGATTATGAGGTGGTAATCCGGGCAATTCCAGCGAATTTAAGAACTCCGTTGGATAGTTGGCATAATCTTGGTTAATAACGGAATTAATCGATTTGTATGTTATTAATTCGCCAGCTATCTCATTTTTAATCTGGGAATTCATTTCATTGACATTAACGTTTTTCCAGCCAATATAACTCTTTAGCTCAACCATAGATGTTTCTGAAATTTTGACCAAAGTTTGGGAAACCTTCTCGATCAGTTGTGTCTTTGTTTCAGTAAAGTTGGTAGGGGCCGTGATGTATCCAGACAATGAGTCAAAAGCTATTTTGCCATTACCAATATCAAACAATTGTTTGGAAAAAGATCTTCAGATTGCTCGTTTTGCAATTCGACTCGAATTTTTATATTTAACTTGAGGGTTTTAACGTCGTTCCATTAAATGGATGACTTTAAACATGCGTTAAGTTCGTCGGCTGGTGTATTACTGGTAGTGTTGTAATGTAGTTCCTCTAGCCGTGGTGATAACTCAGGGCTGCCGAGGGTTTACAAGAATATTTGTATAGAGGGACCCTTGATGGGATGGAGGTACGTCTTGCTACGGTGAGACCGTAGAGAGGGTAAATCTGTAGTGTCCAGATCGTACCCTCCTAGTGAGGCCTTTCTGGGAGCACCTACCTCCTTGCGTGACCCGGTACGAGCCGGAGAGTGTACCCACACCGCATCCCGGAGGATACGGATGAGTGTGGCTACTCCTAACTGGGGGAGGAGATACGAGGAGCTTGCCATACTGACGGAGGCTGGGGAACACGCCTTAATTACCCGACTGAATGCTGGATCGCTATCTCGCTGGCGCGTCTCGGTGGGGACCAGAGAGTGCGGCCTAGCTAGCTGTCTGACTTCTGGGTCGTGGACACCCCGGCGTACCTCGGAGGGAACCGGAGAGTACGCCTCGACTAACTGATTCACTCCTGGGCTATAGACACACCGGCGTATCTCGGTGAAGACCAGAGAGTACGCCCTAGCTGCTTACTGGAACACCGGGTTTTCTCGTTGGCGTGTGTAGGTGAAGACCAGAGAGCACGCCCTACCTAACCACTCCAATGTTGGGTCGGGGCTCGTTGGCGTACCTCAGTGAAAACCAGAGGAGACACCCTAGCTACTGACCTAGTGTCGGGTGGTGGACCTTTTGTCGTGTCTTGGTGAGGACCAGAGAGCACGTCCGCTAGCTGCCTGCCTACGATGGGGCCCGTAACTGTGTGCCTCGGTGGAAACCAGAGGGTACAACTTTACGTGGGATGAGTCGGGGTCGAGTCTGCGTATTTCAGTCGGAGGAAGTTTGCCACGATCAGGTGGGGATCGAAGTAAACCAATATTACCTGCCACGGAGTGGGTCCACGGGGACGCGATTACGTAATCTGCACTTAGAGGTTGCAATAATAATGCGGGTCGTTCGTAAGTTTCCTCACTTTATTCATGGGTTTCTACAAGGCGGGGTCCCTGTGTTTGCACCAATTCAAATCTAGCTGTCGCTTACCGAGTTTTAATCTTTGAGACAGGGCTCATCTCTTTCTAAATTGCGTGTCCTCTGCCTTTGTCGACTCGATCGCACTTGAAAAATTAACTCCTCCGCTTGGCGGTCGCTTGCGTAGTGTCCTCATTTCACAACTCCCTAACCTTGCCTGACTCTCTGTCTTCGAAAACTCTTTCGGTTAGGTCTCGTTGCTTCGAAACTCGATCCGTTACTCTCTTTCTAGTGTCTCGAAACTACGCCTCGACGCGATCGACCACGGCAATCCGTGCGGTACTTTTTCCTTGTCCGCTTTGCGCTTACGTTCGTTTTGCGCGCGGCACCGTGGGGCGAGTGCTGTTGTAATGTCGCCAAAAACTCATTTATATGCGCCGTAGTTTCTGCTGCGGCCGCCGGCCAAAAATTATATTTCACGCGCTCCTTGCGCTGACTTAATACTACATGTGGTTATACGTGGCTTATCCTATCTTAAGACTATCTAGTGGCTTATAATAATTTCTATTTATGAGGGAGTATATATATTGTGAGGGGGTCTTGCGCGCCCGGACGGTTATCACCTCCGCTCCCGTCTCGGGGATGTCAGCCGTGACCTTATATTTCTTTCCGTCACACCTTCGAGTAAAACGGGCCCGCTTCACCGAAGTTCGGCGGCTGCCCTGGATGTCGTCGACCAGCGCTTTCGGTAGCATCCGCTCAGGAGTGTGTACCCGACAGTGCCTAGGCGCAAGTACTTCTTCTCTCCGCCGAGCGTACCCGGCAAGGGTTCCGTTCCCGCATTGGCGAGGTACCGGATCAGCTCGTCTATGTCCATCTCTTGTCTCGGCACCTCCGCCAGGATGAACTCCAACCTCGAGAGTCCGTCGGGCTCTTCCTCTACGTCCGGTCGGGCCACACCGCAAGCCTCTTCGACCGGTCCTGACCCACCGTTCGCTCGGATGGGCTCCGGGGTTGAGGACGTCAACGGCAGCTGGCCGAGGGCTACTTCGGTGGGCTCGTGTGGACAGGGGCGCTCTATTGGGGCGGGTGAGTCTTGCGTGCCCCTTGGGAGGTCGGGTGCCTGGTCTCCTACGATCGAGGTGTGTGCGATCACGGTGGCTGCGGCGGGCTTCGTGCGTGCCTCAGCCGTCGATTGCACCCGTTGCATCCGCACCTTCGGGAACTCTGACGACGGGACGACCTGCCACCTCTCCGGGATTGCCAGCTCGGGGTAGGTGTGGCGGAAAAGTGGCCTCTCTACCTCGTCGTCCGTGGGGACGCCATCCCATCTGACCTGTCCTTGGCAATACTCCGGTGGGTCGATCCGAGAGCTCGTTTTCGTCCTTCGGTGCTCACTCTTCGACTTATGTCGGTGGGTTTTGGATAGCGTTGACGATGACGCCGGAGGATGCCGTCTGGAGGACTTGGTCGCTTGCGGACGACCGGGAGATGGTGTGCGAGTTCGCCCACGGCTCGTGTAAGGACGAACCTGAGACCGCCCCGACCCTTGTTTTGGGCGGCGGTGGTGAACGCTGGGCTCTGGAACACTCCCTGTTGTGGCCGGCGGCGAGGGTTTCGGCCGCGTTGTGGCTGCCTCCTGGACCCGTCGGAGTCGCACCGTGCACTCCCCTCGTTCGGGGTCGGTCCTTGGTGGTGACGAGGCTGGCGGGCGCCGGTCCCGAGTCTGGTTCTCGTCCGCCTCCATTGGCGTTAGGGTCGCTCTTCGCTCTAGAAGAGGTGGGGGCAACTAACCGTGAGTGGGGTACGACCGGTAGTGGGAGGGATGCACTGGGCCGTGAGAGAGGGACCATTGGTGGTGATGTTGGTCGCGGGACGCCGACCGGTGGTGTAGCTTCCCGAGCAGATGGTTAGGTGGGGGAACGGCTGCGCACCGGGCGCTTGCACCTCTCGCAGCCGGGTGACGTTTCCGGCCAGGCCGCCTGTTGGCGTAGAGGCTGCACTGGGCTCTTCCTGCGCCGACCTTTGTGCCACAGCCTTGAGGGATCATCTCCCCCGGGGCACCCATATATCCATGACGGCCCGTCGCACCTGGGTTACTCGGTAGCCGCCTCGTATGGTCGCGTACTCTAGCTCTTCCCGCTGCTCCACGAACCGTCCGGTCCACCGACTGTCTCTTCCGTCGTCAGTTTCAGAGTCCGGTTGCCGCGGCTCCATGGCCCATGGCTCGAACGGCGGGTATACACCGTGGCCGTTCCTTCGGGTCTCGTCGTCGTCCTTGGCTGGAGGGTGGGGCGTTGCGGCCAGCTTCTGGACCCCGTCGTCTTGAGCGTGAGGCTCTGTCCCCGACCCTTTCGCGTTCGGCGTCGTCCATGTCCACTGGACCCGCGTCGGCGATGTCGTGAAAATGGTAAACGTGATGAAAATTTAGGATCAAATCCACATTCAAATGGTGATCTTTTTTCCCGGTCAATTAAAAGCTTTTTTTAGATAAAATTGAAGCTAATAATATTACAATTGTGGTAATAATTAAAATTAAAAATATAATAAGAATTATTGAAAAAATTATCTATACTGTTATTAACAGACTTTATGATTGACGTCAAATATACTTTTATATTATATAGATAATAGAAAAATTTATCCTCCACATCAGTAAATTGTGATGTATAAAAATAATCAAACTACATCAACAAAATGCCAGTATCAAGCTGCTGCTTCAAAACCAAAGTGATGATTTTATACCCGTACTCGAAGAGTAAAAGGGTATATTGTATTTGTGCTAAAAGTGGATGTGTGTAACACACAGAAGGAGGCGTTTCCGACCCCATAAAGTATATATATTCTTGATCAGCATCAATAGCCGAGTCGATATAGCCCTGTCTGTCCGTCCGTCTGTCCGTCTGTCCGTCCGTCCGTCTTGTTTGTCGCCCATTGCTCGAAGGCTATAAGAGCTAGAGCAAACTCCAAATTTTCTATACAGTCTGATATGATATCTCACTCCTAGGGAAAATTTTCAAAATTTCCCCCGGCCCACTTCGGCCCCCCAAAGGGCGCACATCTGTGGCGTCCACAATTTAAAAGAAACAGAAAACTAAAAATGCAGAATCATAGAGACAGCCCATATCTATCAGGGGCCCAAATCTGAATCGGATCGGATCATTAATATAGCCACAATAGACAAAAACATAAGCAAAAACTTCGGTCCATCCCTTTCCACTCACACAAAATCGAGTAAATTTGGTTTTTCGTAAAATGAACGCCTGGATGTCAGAGACTATAAGAGCTAGAGCAACCAAATTTTTTGCCCAGACTCCTGTGATACCGAACCTGTACAAGTGTATTTCAAAATTTCGCTCCGCCCCCTTCCGCCCCCACAAAAAGACGAAAATCCACAATTTTGAAGATAGGAAAAAACGAAAATGCAGTATTGTAGAAAATGACCATATCTACCAGATTCCCGAATTTGGTTCAGATCGGATCATTATTGTAGCCACAATGATCAAATGAATTTTCGGCAGCGAGCTGCCCCTGCCCCTGCAACCAAAACAAAACAAAATTTACATTTGTATTAGGGTTGATGGCAGAAGCGGCTGCTGCTGACTCTCTCACACTAACACTCACACTCGAACGCTCTGCCTCGTGCAGTGTACGTGTGTTGTTGCGAGGAACTGATGTAGATGTAGATGACAGATGCAGCAAACAAATGTAAAATGTAAAATGTAAAAACTTATAAAACATTTAAAAATTCCACATAAATCACATGTGAACAGACTGAGTACGGGTATAAAAGTAGAGTCGCGTTTACAGCGACTCCGTACGTTCTTTCTCGTTTGAGAAGTGATTATTTAAATGACGTAATAAACATACTAATAAAAAGTTGTTCCAATTTATACATGAACTCCACAAAATCCTGTTGCTATATAGAATGTAGAACCAGAAACTGAATCTGCAATAGTGAATGGTGCTTCAATGTATTCATATGCTTGTAAAATAGTGAAATAAACCCCTAATAAAACTGTAAAAAAAATAATCCTTGTGTTCTTTGAGAATGATTTCTTTCTATTAATCTATGATGAGCTCAAGTGACTGTAATTCCTGAAGCTAATAAAATTGCTGTATTTAATAAAGGAATTTGGAATGGGTCAAAAAGAAATCATTAATATAGGAGGTCAAGAAGCTCCAATTTCAATTGCTGGTAATAAACTTCTATGGAAAAAAGCTCAAAAAAATCTTACGAAAAATAAAACTTCTGATAAAATAAATAAAATTATTCCTCATCGTAATCCAATTGTTACTGGGTAAGTGTGTAATCCTTGATAAGTTCCTTCCCGTGATACATCTTTTCATCATTGATAAACTGTTAAAATTGTAAAATTTCCTAAAAGAGTTAATAATAAATGACCTGCAATTATATTTGCAGTTAATCGAACAAACTAAAGTTCCTGGTGGAATAATATTTCTAATAGTTTCAATACAAACCATCAATGGTATTAAAATAGCTGGAGTTCCTTGAGGTACTAAATGAGCAAATATATGTTTTGTGTGGCTAATTCATCCAAATAATATAAAACATAATCATAGAGGTAAAGCTAACGAAATAGTTAAAAGTTAAATGTGTTGTTCTTGTAAAAATATAAGGAAATAATCCTATAAAATTATTAAATAAAATTAAAAGAAAATAATGAAATAAAAATAAAAAGAAGATCCATTATGACCTAAAAGGGCCTAAAAGTGTTTTAAATTCTTTTATGAAGAACTGTTAAAATAGCATTTCAAAAATATTAAATCGAGAAGGTATTAAACAATAAATTGATGGAATTATTAAAAGTCCTAAAAATGTTCTTAATCAGTTTAAAAGATAAACCAAAGATGGGTCAAATACAGAAAATAAATTTGTTATCATTTTCAATTTATTGAATTTAAATTAATATTTATTAATTCATTAGATTTAGGAGAAGAGGGTATATAAGAATAAAAATTAATTGAACAAAATAAAATAAATGTAATAGAAACGAGAAAGAACGTACGGAGTCGCTGTTGCCGCGACTCTACTTTTATACCCGTACTCAGTCAGCACACATGTGATTAATGTGGAATTTTCAAATTTGTTATAAGTTTTTACATCATACATTTGTTTGCTACATCAGTCATCTACATCTGCTTCATCTACATCACTTCTCACAACAACACACGTACACTGCACGAGGCAGCATGTTTGAGCGTAAGTGTGCGTGCGAAAGAATCATCATTAGCGAAAATCATCCCCATAAATGACTTACGCCGCAAGGGGAAGGGGAAGCTCGCAGCAGAAATTTTTTAAATCATTGTGGCTACAATAATAATCCGATCTGAACCAAATTCGGGAATCTGGTAGATATGGTCATTCTCTACAAAACTGCATTTTTATTTTTTTCTATCTTCAAAATTGTGGATTTTCGTATTTTGGGGGCGGGAGGGCGTGGCAAAATTTTGAAATAAACTTGCACTGAAGCGATATCACAGGAGTCTAGCCAAAAAATTTGGTTGTTCTAGCTCTTATAGTCTCTGAGATCGAAGCGCTCATTTATACGAAAAACCAAAACGACTCGATTTTGTGTGAGTGCGAGAGGGAGGGAGCGAAGTTTTTGCGTATATTTTCCTCTATTGTGGCTATATTAATGATCCGATCCGATTCAGATTTGGGCCCCTGATAGATATGGGCTGTCTCTATGATTCTGCATTTTCGTTTTTGTTATTTTCAAAAACTGTGGCCGCCACAGATGTGCGCCTTTGTGGGGGCGGAAGTGGGTGGGGAAAAAAAATGAAACACTTTTTCTAGGAGTGAGATACCACATCAAACTGGATAAAAGTTTGGTTGCTCTAGCTCTTATAGCCTTCGAGCAATGGGCGACAAACAAGACGGACAGACAGCAATTAGCACAAATACAATACACCCTTTTACTCTTCGAGTACGGGTATAAATACAATAAATAAAATTAATCATCTAATTGGGGCTATTAGTGGAATCAAAAAAATATTAAAATTTTAATAATTTTAGTTTAACATACTAATGTTATGAATGTAACTAATTTTTTCATTAGAAGTAATTGCTAATTTACTATAAAATGGTTTAAGAGACCAGTACTTGCTTTCAGTCATCTAATGAAGAATTTCCTCTCTAGAAATTAATTTAATAAAATAATTTACAGGAACACTTTCAATTACAATAGGTATAAAACTATGATTAGCTCCACATTGTCCGTAAAATAGTCTAGGTCGGTTGATGAAAATATTAGTTTGATTTAATCGACCAGGGGTACCATCAACTTTTACTCCTAAAGCTGGGATTGTTCATGAATGAATTACGTCTGCTGCTGTTACTAAAATTCGTATTTGAGAATTTATAGGTAAAACAATTCAATTATCTTCATCTAGCAAACGAAATCCGTCATTTGATAATTCATTTGTTGGGATTATATAACAATCAAATTCAATATCATTAAAATCAGAATATTCATAACTTCAATATCATTGATGACCAATTCTTTTTAGTGTAATTGATGGTTCATTAATTTCATCTAATAAATATAGTAATCGTAAGGAAGGTATAGAAATAAATAAAAGAATAATTGCTGGTAAAATAGTTCAAATTATTTCAATTAATTGTCCGTGCAAAAGAAAAAAAAATTTTCAAAAATAAAATATATATTAATATTATTATTAATTATTATTATTATTAATTATTATTGTTATTATAATTAATATTAATAATATTATATTAAAAAAATAATATAAATATTAAATATCCTACTAAAATAGTAATTATTACTAAAATTAATAGTGCGTGATCATGGAAAAAATAAATTGTTCCATTAAAGGAGAAGCTCTATCTTGTAAACCTAAATAAGCTCATGTAGACATTAGTTTTCTAAAAAAGTAAAATAATTTATATATGGAGCTCTAAATCCATTGCACTAATCTGCCACATTAGAAATTAATTAGTTAATAAAGGAAGTTCTGAATAACTATGTTCAGCAGGTGGTGTATTTTGGTATCAATCAATAGATGAACATAATTGAATTAGATAAATTACTTGTCGTTGTGAAACGAAACTTTGTGATGGAGCGGAATCTCCCCCACATTTTTGTCCCCCCTCGAACGGCCCACGAGGAACCACCTCTTTTAGTTTCCCACGAAGGGATCTTCCCCCCTAAGTTTCCCCTACCCCGCTCCCACGAAGGGATTTCTTTTTTTCCACACTGCCCTTGTTATTTATTTTTTATTTCATTGTATTTCTTTTATTATTTTTTAGTGTTAAGTTCATTATCTTTTTTTTAGGTTAAGGATTAGTTCTTAAGTAAAACCACCAGTTATCAAAATTACACGGCCGAGGCCAACAAACAGCAAGGGAATCTCGTGATTTCGAGGTGGAAAAGGGGAAAACGGTGACCCACGGCCAACACTGGCAACAAAGCAGAGAGAGCGCTGGAAACCATAGCAACGAATATCACCACAGACGAAAGAGAGCAGCTAGCAACGGAAACCCAAGCAGAGAGAGAGCGCTGGAAACCATAGCAACGAATATCACCACAGACGAAAGAGAGCAGCTAACGACGAAAACCCAAAGCAGAGAGAGCTGGAAACCATAGCAACGAATATCACCACAGACGAAAGAGAGCAGCTAACGACGAAAACCCAAAGCAGAGAGAGAGCGCTGGAAACCATGGCAACGAGCGCCATGAGTATCACCGACGGCGGAAGAGAGAGCTAGCGGCGAAAACCCATGGCAGAGAGAGAGCTGGAACCATAGCAACAGCCGACAAAATCAACGACGCAGAGAGCAGCCGGCGACTAAAACGGAGGCGAAGAGAGCATTGGAAGCTGGCAACAGGTCTAACGATATCGCGCCAGAAAGAATTGGGGCAGTCGTTCGGGAGCGAAACATTAAGCCGGTTGTGCCAAAACAAGTGTGCCGAAGAGACCAGAGACGCCCACGCCACCGAGGATAACGGGACAAGCCACGCCGCAACGAAGGAGATTATTAGGGTAAGCGAGTCTCACCGTCGTGAGAAGGAGGGCGCTTAGCGGTGCGGTTAGGTAGGGGAAAAGTACATAGTGCAGAATAAAGGTTGGATCAAAAGAAAATAACTCCGCGTTTGAATTTGTGATCTCGATTACTTACCCCCCACACCCGTAGTAGTTGTCTGAAGGTGGCGTCCGGTGATCGCCTAGTCGCCTTCAGAAAACCTTTCCACTTCCCACCCCGTCGTAGTTGCCTGAAGGTGGCGTCCGGTGATCGCCTAGTCGCCTTCAGAAAACCTTTACCACTTCCCACCCCGTAGTAGTTGTCTGAAGGTGGCGTCCGGTGATCGCCTAGTCGCCTTCAGAAAACCTTTCCCACTCCTCACCCCCGTAGTAGTTGCCTGAAGGTGACGTCCGGTGATCGCCTAGTCGCCTTTCAGGAAACCGCGCCCATCCCCCCGAGACCAGTAGTGCCCAAAGGTGACGTCCGGCGACCGCTTAATCACTTTTGTCGATCTTGACTACCCACTTCCCACCCCCGTAGTCGTTGCCCAAAGGTGTCGGCCGGCGATAGCCGCCACCCCTTTGAACACACCTCCCTTCCTCGCTTCCCCGTGGCTCGTACTCTCTCAGAGGGACCGTCCGGGCCATTTCGACATCCGCCGGTAGATCCCTGCCGCTCCCTGACCCTCCCTAGACGAGCCTCCGCCCCGAAAGGCGCCATTCACGACTCGAGTCCCGCCAAATTACAAATTTTCTGTAGTTTCGACCCTGGCCGGACTGAGAGATGTACCCCAGCGAAATCGCTTCCTTACAACTTTCTCAAATAATATAAAAAGAATAAAATTCTTAATTAAGAAATTGAAGACCCAATTGTTGAAACAACATTTCATGTAGTGTAAGCATCTGGGTAATCTGAATAACGTCAGGGTATTCCAGCTAATCCTTAAAAATGTTGTGGGAAAAATGTTAAATTTACTCCAATAAATATAATAACAAATTGACTTTTTAATAATTTGTTATTTATTGTTAATCCCTGTAAATAAAGGGAATCAGTGGATAAATCCTGCTTTAATAGCAAATATACAGCTCCTATTGATAAAACATAATGAAAATGAGCAACTACATAATATGTATCATGTAAAATAATATCAACAGATGAATTCGCTAAAACTACTCCAGTTAATCCCCTACTGTGAATAAAAACAAATCCTAAAGCTCATAGAATTGCTGGTGAGTAAGAAAGTTGAGCACCATGTTAAGTAGCTAATCATCTAAAAATTTTTATTTCCGTAGGTACAGCAATAATTATAGTAGCCGAAGTAAAATAAGCTCGTGTATCTACATCCATTCCTACTGTAAATATATGATGAGCTCATACAATAAATCCTAATAATCCAATTGCAAGTATAGCATAAATTATTCCTAAAGATCCAAAAGTTTCCTTTTTTCTTATTCTTGACTAATAATATGAGAAATTATTCCAAACCCTGGTAAAGTTAAAATATAAACTTCTGGGTGCCCAAAAATCAAAATAAATGTTGGTACAAAATTGGGTCGAAAAAATAAGTATTTAAATTTCGGTCAGTTAATAATATAGTAATTGCTCCTACTAACACAGGAAGAGATAATAAAAGTAATAAAGCTGTAATTACTACTGATCAAACAAATAAAGGTAATCGGTCTAGTGTTATTCCTGAAGATCGTATATTAATTAAAGTTGTAATAAAATTTACAGCTCCTAAAATATAAGAAATACCAGCTAAATGAAGTGAAAAATTGCTAAATCTACTGATGCTCCTCCGTGTGCAATTCCTGATGATAGGGGCGGGTAAACTGTTCATCCAGTTCCAGCTCCGTTTTCAACTATTCTTCTTACTAATAATAAAGAAAGGGCTGGGAGAAGTAATCAAAAACTTATATTATTTATTCGAGGGAAAGCTATATCAAGAGCTCCTAATATTAAAGGAACTAATCAATTACCGAATCCTCCAATTATAATAGGTATTACTATAAAAAAGTTATAATAAATGCATGAGCTGTTACGATCACGTTATAAATTGGATCATCTCCAATTAAAGATCCAGGGTGCCCTAATTCAGCTCGAATTAAAATTCTTAAAGATGTACCTACTATACCGGCTCAAGCTCCAAAAATAAAATACAATGTTCCAATATCTTTTATGATCTGTAGAAAATAATCATTGTCGCAATTAAGTGGCTGAAATTTAGGCGATAGATTGTAAATTTATTTATAAGAGTTATTCTTCTTAATCAAGTCTTAAAGTCAATAATGACATCAAACTGCAATTTAAAAGGAGTAAAAATTTACTAAGGCTTAAAGGAATTTCTATATTTATAGCTTTGAAGGCTATTAGTTTGATTAACTTAAAGCCTCAAAGTATAAAAAAAAATATAGAAATTAGAAATAGACCAAAGATAGAAAAAAAAGTAAAAGTTAAATAAAAAAAATAAGTATTAATATTATTAAATTGAGTTCTATTAGTTCAATTATTAAATAATTAAATAATAATTATTAAATGCTGAATAACAAATTCGTAAATAAAAATATAATGTTATTAGTGTTGATATTATTATAATTAATAAAGTAAAATATTGATTACAGAATCTTAATTGTTGAATAATTGTCTCATCGTTCAATTCACTCATCGCATCGCACTGCATGGGGGAAACCAATTAATGATGCGGCTTATCCGATCCAAGTATTGGGTCCCAAAACTGAGGACCTTAGTCAGATCCACTATAAACGCCTGTAAGGTCTGTGTGGTCCATCGCAGGAAGTTGCAAACTCAACTTATGGGGACCTACCCGAAGAGAGGACGACGTTCTCACGTCCATTCACTCGAACGGGTGTCGACTTCGCTGAACAATTCGATATCAAGACGTACGCAGGTCGCGCATGCTGCATCACCAAAGGGTATGTGTGTGTCTTCGTATGCTTTAGCACGAAGGCTATCCATCTGGAAGCGACCTCTGATCTCACATTCAAGAAGTTCCTAGCCGCTTTTAATCGGTTAATAGCAAGGCGAGGTTGCCCTCAGCAAATGTGTTCCGATAATGGGAAGTCGTTTGTCGGAGCCGAAAAGGCCTCGCTCATGATTTCCTGGAAGCCACCAGAGCGACTGTTATTGCAGCATATCCGCAACAACAACTCACGTGGAGGTTTAATCCTCCAGGCGCTCCTCACATGGGCGGCTTGTGGGAAGCGGGGGTAAAAAGTTTCAAGTCACTATTCTACAAGTCTACCTCCGCAGGGAAGTATACTTTCGAAGAACTGTCGACCCTCCTTTCCAAAATCGAAGCGTGCTTGAACTCTAGGCCAATCTTACCTATGTCAGAAGATCCAACTGACCTTCTCGCCTTAAGTCCAGGCCACTTTTTTGTTGGCGGCCCGCTGCTTTCAATTGCGGAGCCAGAGATCAAAGAAAACGCAGAATCCATCATCAACCGATGGCGCCGTCTTAAGGCCCTCAATCAACAGTTCTGTTTGCGTTGGAAGGAAGAATACCTGAAAGAATTGCACAAACGGAATAAGTGGCAACTTCCTACTAGAAATCTCCAAACCGGCGATATGGTTGTCGTAAAGGAAGACAACCTGCAACTTAACGAATGGCGCCTTGGAAGGATTGAAAGAACCTATCCCGCGGTCGATGGCATGGTCGGCGTGGTCGATGTTTTAACTGTCCGCGAGACCATTAAGCGGCCAGTAGCAAAGCATCCTTCTTCCTATAGAGATCAATGTCCACGTCCAAGTATCCAACTAGTTAATGTGTTGCTTGTTCAGTGCATAAGATCCAACCACTAATCTCCTACGTCTTCTCTTTCCAAGCATGACTCCTCGCAGTCGTCCAGTAACGCGCAGCCAGCCGAGAGGATGCGACAGCTTCCGTTGTCGGGTCTGCTGAGGACTCCACCCTTTACGGAAGTGCCAGCGGTTCCTCACCCTAAGCGCAGAAAAGCGTCTACGGGCAGTACTCAATAAGTACTACCACAATTGTCTGGCCCACCAACACTCCGGGCGCTCATGTCGAAGCGGTGATACTTGCCGGGTGTGCGGAAAGAAGCACCATACGCTCCTCGACCTGGGTGGATCACAAAGGACTCCACGTCCCAAAGCTCGCTCCAATGGGCCGAGGGCCAGCTCGCCCCGGCAAGATCGGGCTGGAGGGTGGGGCGTTGCGGCTAGCTTCTGGACCCTGTCGTCTTGAGCGTGAGGCTCTGTCCCTGACCCTTTCGCGTTCGGCGTCGTCCATGTCCACTGGATCCACGTAGGCGATGTCATCGTCGCTCTCCATGCCGAACTTATAGGCCTAGAATTAATTATTTTTTACAGATATGTGGTCCTACCCTCTCTAAAATCTTACCTACTGGTGCAGCTTTCATTTTAGGGAGTTCATTCTTACTATAATACAAAGGCTTAATAATTCAAGGATTTTTCTATAGTTATGGTATTTCTGGGCTCCTAGGTATTTCCTGCACTGATGTGTCGTCTTCTACGGGTTGTTCGCCCCCCGTGTCGTCTCCGGTTTCCTGGAACTCCTTCAGCTCCGCGATGTTGGCGACTCGTTGTTTACGTTCGCCCTCCGTTGTAGGCGTACGATGGTGGGGGAGACGACGCCTTCGACAGCTTGTGCTGCCGCATGAGCACCTGCATTCCCAGGGGTGCGTCGCCATTCCCTTCTCCTGAGGTTGTAGTGCGGGCTTTGATCGGCACTGGCGCGTTGGGCGTTGGCCGAGGCTATCATAAAAATTTCCTTTAAGCGCTCGGCTTTCTGGGTTGGCTTCTGGGGTTCGCTTGCCGTCCCGGAGTTGTCTCCTCGTACAGGCAATTTGGCAGGCGTGGCTCGCGTCCTTGGACCAGGAAGGCTGGGCTGAATCCAGTGCTGTCTGAAACGCTGGAGTTGATGGCCAAAGATATCTCTGGGAGAAGCTCGTCCCACCTGTCCTGTTGGCCGTCTAAAAATTGTGAAATCATTGTTTTCACGGTGCGATTCGCCCTTTCTGTCGGGTTCTCGTGGGGTGAAAACGGGGTCGTGAATTGCAGTTCGCAACCCATCCGCTGGATGAATCCTTTGAATGCTCGGCTTGTGAATTGGGCGCAATTGCCGCATACAAACGTTTTGGGCACTCCGAATTGCCCCAAAGTCCTCTCACGAAAAGATTTCGTCAGGCTTGCTGTCGTTGCCTTGCGCAGTGGTACGAGTTCCACCCACTTGGAGAACGCTTCGAAAAATACTAACAGCATAGTGTTTCCCTTCTTAGATCTCGGTAACGGGCCTACGAAGTCTGCGCACCAAGTAGAGCACGGTTCGTCGACTAGACGTGACATCATGTGGCACGCGGGTTTCTTCTGGCTGACCTTAAATTTTTGGCAAGTCTCGCAACACCTCACATACCGACCGACGCGTCGCGACGTCCCGAAACATACCTGGCCAGTAGTACCTCTGGGCGATGCGAACGATAGTCTTGCGGATTCCTAGGTGACCGGCCGTGGGCGCGTCGTGACACTCGTTGAGGACTCGCTTCCGGTGGGCGGTGGGGACACACAGCTTCCAGGGAATGAAGTCGTCGTCGTCCGGTAGATGTCCTATGCGGCGGTAGAGCTGTTCATCGTGTAATCCGCATTCTCTTCTGGTGCGTTCTTGACGGCTCGTGACTTAGCTGACCACCGTTTGCAAGCCTCTGGTTCCTCTTCCAAACTTTGTAGTACCGTCAGCGGCTGTCGGGACAGAGCATCAGCCACTATGTTCTGGTTTTCCTTCCGGTAGCGGATCTCAAATTGGAACTGCTGCAATTGGAGAGCCCATCGCGCGATTCGACCAGACGGACTCTCGATAGAATTTAAGCAATTCAGGGCTAAATGGTCTGTGATGATCTCTAACTTGTACCCTTCGAGGTAGCAGCGCCACTTTTGAATTGCCCATACGATGGGGAGACATTCCTTTTCTGTCGTGGTGTAGTTTTCCTCGGCCTTCTCCGCCGGCTCACGCATGCGATGACTTTCTCCACTCCATCGATTTTCTGCGTCAGCACTGCGCCTAGTCCGACGTCCCTGGCATCCGTCTGCACCGAGAATTTTTCTGTGAAATCCGGACATACTTGTGTCGGTGCTTTCGTCAGGCGATCTTTGAGTTCCTCGGATGCGTCCATTTGGGCCCTGACCCAGTCCCATCTGCTGCCTTTCCTTAGCAATGTCTTCGTCGGCTGGACGATGTCTGCGAAGTTGGCCACAAGCCTCCGGTACCACGAGGCCATACCTAGAGGCCATAGCTAGACAGCGCCTCAGTTCCTTTAGGGTCTTGGTGGGTTGGAGGTCCTTAACTGCAGCTACCTTATCCGGATCCGTATGTATGCCTTCTTCACAAACGACATGTCCAAGGTACTTAAACCTCTAGCGGGTACGGTGAATGCCGTATATTGACGACTTTGGGGTTCCATGGGGATCTGCCAGTACCCGCTTTTCAGGTCAAGATTGATATAAACCTCGCGTTTTGCAGTCGTTCCAGGATAAGGTTGATCCGGGGTTTGGGGTAAGCATCTGGTATAGATCGAGCGTTGGCCGGAAATCTATACACATCCTCCAGTCGTTGGTTTTTTTCTTCACCAGCACTATCGGTGCTCTATAAGGGCTCTTGGACGGTTCAATTATCCCTTGCTCTATCAACTCGTCGACTTGGGTGTCGATAACATGCTGCATTGCAGGATTCTTCGGGTAGTAACGGCTCTTGATTGGTCGGTCGTCTTTCATCTTGATGACGTGTTGGGCGATCTGGGACACTCCTGCCAGTCCCTCGAATTTCGGTAACTCTTCCTCGAGAAACTCGTCGATCTTCGACTGTATGTCGGTGGGCCACATGGCTGTCGGTGCCTCGTTCCGCTCTTCCCCGCCTTCTCGTTCTATGGCTAAGTCCTCATGGTCGATACGTGCTGACCTGATTGGATCTTCTGAATCTTCCGTCACTCTCTTAGCCCTCGTGTGGTCGACGGGGTTGTAAACCTCACGCGTCTCTTCCTTTTTCGTCTGTGTCCCGTGGGTTTGGACAGATCTCCTCGTGTTCATCCCGGAGGACCGAGCCACGCTCGTGCCGCTTTTCGGCCGCTCGTTCCTCCCGTCTCTCTGGCTTCCTTTTGTGCGGTCCTGGCGCACCCCGGTGCTATCCCGACATCCTCCGTTGGCGTTTCGGTTTTCCTGAGCTTAATCCTGGGGCTGTTCTGCGTGGCCACGGGGTGTATCCGTGTTCTCCATGCGTCCTTCTGGTCCGTCTTGGTGTTCCTGGGCGTTGTCCTGGGGCTTTCCTGAGTGGTCACAGCGTGTCTCTGGGTTTTCCTTCCGTTGCGCTGTTATCTTGCTGTTCGTGGGCGTCATCCCGTCCGTCGATCGTTGGTCCCTCTGCCCGGCTCAGGTATAGGCGGGCTCTGCCACACTGCAGTGTCAACCCTATGGCGCATAAGAAGTCGATGCCCAAGATCACGTCGTCGATCATGGCTGGCATCACCAGTAGGTACATCGGTTCTGGGATTCTAATCCTGGTGTCCCCGTCGGTCCCAGTGCTGGCCGGAGACACTGCTCGTTTCGCGTACTTGTTCGTCGGCAGCACTCGATCGTGCGGATCCCTTCCTTTCCGCAGTCCCAGCAGACTAGCCGCCGTGGGTTTCTGGATTCTCGAGCGAAGTGTCCTGTTTCTCCGCACCTGTAGCAGCCCGAACGGGACGATCCGCCGGCACTACGCGAAGTCGTCGGGGAGTCTTTACTCTGGTGCACGACTTGTACGGCCGCGCCGATCCCACGGTCTTCGGTTACTGGCGCCGGTGGCGTGCTTCGGTTGATGCCGCAGAAGTTTCCGGGTCTAGACGTGGTTGTGGTATGAATGGGAAGCCACCTCCGGTGGGCGTCTGGGGTTGAACCTCTGTCCGTAACCTGGTTTTACACCTCTGCTGGATGCTCTCGAACTGGACTGCTAGTTGCACCAGTTGACCGAGGGTCCTGAAATCAGTGCGTTGGATGTACACGTGGTATTCAGGCAAGGTTCAGGCATCGTTGTCCGGAGGTCGATCACGAAATCCTTAAAGGATTTTCCCTCCCTCTGACATCGCGAGCGTATTTCGTCTTCTAACTGTCTAAAGTAGCGAGGGGGGTGAAGAATTCTAAAAAACTCCTTCCGGAATTCCTGCCACGATGCTCCCTGTAACCCGCTCGTGCGGAACCATCGCCCCCTTTTTGTCTGTTTGGGCCTCGATCATCGCACACGTGAGATGGTCGTACGGCAGCGCGTAGGACAAGACTCGTTCTTCTATTTCTTCATCGAAATTCAACGGATCGGTGAGGCCTTCGAATCTTACACCCCACTTCCTGACCTGCAACGGAGGCGGGCGGGTCCACCTGGATGTCCACCGGTGACACAGCTCTGCTTGCCGCCCGTGAGATTGCCTGCGAGTACCTTCTACCTTCGGGTAGTCCGGAGTGGGGACCCGTAATAGAGTTTTCTCGGAGTCTACTTCTCCCGGGGCTGGCCTCGTGGCGACCCGACCGCGTATAGACCCTCTAACTCGGCCAACCGTGTCAACGTAGACATCGTTAACTCCCGGTCTGTATCAGCTGCACCAAATTCCTTCGTAGGTCCTCGACCCGGTCCGCGCTTTCGCAGCCGAACTCCTCAGCCAAAACTAACAGCTCTGCTTTCCTCACCGAGGATACCCATTTTACCGCTACTCCAGGATTTTGCGTTGTACGGGTTGGGTTTTCCTCAGGGTGTACGTCTGACCTTCCGCCTGACGACTCCATTCTAGTTGAAAGGTCACTCCGCGGTATGCCTCCTCTTTTATCTCTCGTCGTCGCGACGCTGCGCAGGGCTTTAATCTGCCAGATTTAAATCAGCCTCCCTATCCGAAAGATAGTGGATATCCCTCTAGGTCCCAGCTCGGGCGCCACTTGTAAAGTAGTTCCTCTAGCCGATGGTTTACAAGAATATTTGTATAGAGGACCCTTGATGGGATGGAGGTACGTCTTGCTACGGTGAGACCGTAGAGAGGGTAAATCGGTAGTGTCCAGATCGTACCCTCCTAGTGAGGCCTTTCTGGGAGCACCTACCTCCTTGCGTGACCCGGTAAGAGCCGGAGAGTACCCACACCGCATCCCGGAGGATACGGATGAGTGTGACTACTCCTAACTGGGGAGGAGATACGAGGAGCTTGCCGTACTGACGGAAGCTGGGGAACACGCCTTAATTACCCGACTGTGGGTGGGGACCAGAGAGTGCGGCCTAGCTGGCTGTCTGACTTCTGGGTCGTGGACACTCCGGCGTACCTCGGAGGGAACCGGAGAGTACGCCTCGACTAACTGATTCACTCCTGGGCTATAGACACCCCGGCGTATCTCGGTGAAGACCAGAGAGTACGCCCTAGCTGCTTAATGGAACACCGGGTTTTCTCGTTGGCGTGTGTAGGTGAAGACCAGAGAGCACGCCCTACCTAACCACTCGAATATTGGGTCGGGGCTCGTTGGCGTACCTCAGTGGAAACCAGAGGAGACACCCTAGCTACTGACCTAGTGTCGGGTGGTGGACCTTTTGTCGTGTCTCGGTGAGGACCAGAGAGCACGTCCGCTAGCTGCCTGCCTACGATGGGGCCCGTAACTGTGTGCCTCGGTGGAAACCAGAGGGTACAACTTTACGTGGGATGAGTCGGGGTCGAGTCTGCGTATTTCAGTCGGAGGAAGTTTGCCACGATCAGGTGGGGATCGAAGTAAACCAATATTAACTGCCACGGGGTGGGTACACGTGGATGCGATTACGTCATCTGCACTTAGCGGTTACAATAATAATGCGGGTCGTTCGTAAGTTTCCGGGGTCCCTGTGCTGCACCAATTAAAATCAAGCTGTCGCTTAGCGAGTTTTAATCTTTGGGACAGGGCTCGCCTCTTTTCTAAATTGCGTGTCCTCTGCCTTTGTCGACTCGATCGCACTTGAAAAATTAACTCCTCCGCTTGGCGGTCGCTTGCGTAGTCCTCATTTTGGTCACGATTCCCTAACCTTGCCTGTCTCTCTGTCTTCGAAAACTCTTTTGGCTAGGTCCCGTTGCTTCGAAACTACGCCTTGCGGTACTTTTTCCCTGTCCGCTTATATTTCACGCGCTCCTTGCGCTGACTTAATACTACATGTGGTTGTCTGTCCGTCCGTCCGTCTTGTTTGTCGCCCATTGCTCGAAGGCTAAAAGAGATAGAGCAACCAAATATTTTTCCAGACTGATGTGTTCTCTCACTCCTAGAAAAAAAAGTTTCAAAATTTCGCCCCGCCCACTTCCGCCCCACAAAGGGCGCACATCTGTGGCGTCCACAATTTTGAAGATAACAGAAAACGAAAAAAATGCAGAATCATAGAGACAGCCCATATCTATCAGGGGCCCAAATCTGAATCGGATCGGATAATTAATATAGCCACAATAGACAAAAACATACGCAAAAACTTCGCTCCATCCCTTTCGCACTCACACAAAATCGAGTCGTTTTGGTTTTCGTATAAATGAGCGCCTCGATCTCAGAGACTAGAACAACCAAATTTTGCCTAGACTCCTGTGATATCGCTTCAGTGCAAGTTTATTTCAAAATTTTGCCACGCCCACTCCCGCCCCCAAAAGACGAAAATCCACAATTTTGAAGATAGGAAAAACGAAAAATGCAGTATTGTAGAAAATGACCATATCTACCAGATGCCCGAATTTGGTCCAGATCGGATCATTATTGTCGCCACAATGATCAAATGCATTTTCAGCAGCGGGGGTTGCCCCCGCAACAAAAATATACACTTTTTATTAGGGTTGATGGCAGCAGCGCTGCAGCGGCTGCTACTGATTCTCTCACACACACACACTCACGCTCAAACATGCTGCCTCGTGCAGTGTACGTGTGTTGTTGTGAGAACTGATGTAGATGATGTAGATGTAGATGTCGATGACAGATGTAGCAAAAAATGTAAAATGTAAAACTGATAAAACATTTTAAAATTCCACATAAATCACTGAGTACGGGTATAAAGTAGAGTCGCGTTCGAAGCGACTCCGTACGTTCTCTCTCGTTTTTCTTTCTTTCTTGCAACGTGCGGGCTAATGCTTCCAATGATTTTTGTGTGGCATTGTGAAATCATCCAAAACTATTAATCTTTTCTGCGGCACCACTTTGGCCATCGCAGAATTTCTGGAAAGGTTGCAAGTTGGTGTTTCATTTATTTGCATGTTCAACGACAACTTGAGTGAGGAATGAGCTGTTCGACCGCCTTACAACAACGTAGCTGCAATACCTGACGAAGCAAGTGCAAGTGCGATACCATTTTGCGATCGAATCGTTGCCAAAATCAATGATATCAAATACGTTTTCCCAGTCCCACCGGGCCATGAACTGCATTTGCTGCATTGAACCAGACAATTGAGTGATTTCTATGTCTGTTGTAGCGTGGGGCCAGGGGCCCCTCCCATGTTTCGAGGCAATTACCTCGCCCCCAACCTTCGAAACATATTACACCCAGCTACACCTCAATGGTTCGTTGCCATGTTAGGCCTTCATAATTGTTTGAGCTTGCAATCAACAAACAGCAAACAAAAACAAGTGGAAAATGGATAAAAATTGTAACCCTTTTTCCCTCCCATTTTCACTCTTCTCTCCCTTGAAATTGAGCTGTAAAATTGTTAATTTAGCTTATATCTTGTGTTAGTCACGTGAGCTTCAAATTAACTTTGTATACCCAGTACTCATAACTTATGGGGGTATATTAAATTCGTGTAAATTATAATCAAATAAGAGATGCATAAATGTAAGTGTGTAAAAATAAATTTAGTAAAGGGTATCTTAATGTTGAGACACGTTTACTTCCATAGAAAACATTCCAAATGGTTTTTGTTGCACTTTGAATGGAGTCATTCCGCCTGCAATTAGCGTATTCGTGCGGTGGGGAGGATTCAGTTGTGGCTATAAATAAACCAAGTTGGGAATGGAATTTTATAAGAAGAGTGTGAATACGGCCTGGAGGAATATGGCCAATATTACTCTTAAATATTTGGCAATAGAGACTACAATACAATCGGTCTCTTAGCTTCCCTATCCCTAGATTAATTGACATTTACAACCAATTCGGAAGTGTTTTGCAAACCTTACAATTGTTTCTGGGAAGTGATTGAAAGTCAAAACAGAAAGCTTTCTGCTATTTTTCTGAGAATTCATCGCTCATAAGCAACCAAATAATCAATTTTTGCACCCACAATATGTAACAAGATATATAAATATGTATTCCACTGTATTTAGATTCCATTTACTTCCCTTTTTCGGTGCTGTTCCACCTGTTTGTTCCACTTCTCACATGCAAAATATTTCACACACAATAATTGTACGCAAAACGATCTTATTAAGAGCCCGAAGATTTATTAGCAGTTTGAAATGGGAAATCTTGAAATCAAAAGGCGACAATCTAGATACGGCAAAAAGCTAAAACTGGATTTCAAATTGTGGCACCACTGTCTGGGGGGAAATAAAAAACCCCCCTCAAGTCGGCACATTGTGTGCCAGTTCCATCGTTAACTACTTTCATTAGCGTACTTTCGTTGCTCATTTAAAAGAGGAACGTTTCCTTGAACGGGTTTTTTTAACGCTTCGGAATCATATTGCGTCGTGCATTTGGCGATTCGGCGTTGTCATTCCTAACTGTATTAATACTTTGCTGGCAACCATCATCAAGCACATGACTTCAATTAAAAAAATGCTTCTTTGTACATTTCTCCTTTTTTTTGCAAATTAGCATTTAAGGTTCTAACACGCTCCTGATATAATACTTCGGCCATGTGATCTTTTTATATTTGTTTTATAAATCACTAGACAGGCCCTGTCACGCTTTACTGTGACACATTGTGCCAGCTTGGGTGAGAAGTAAGCCGAATAATACTTTCCATTTCCCGTTTGCGTCATCTTCAGTTGATCGTCTCCCATTCCTTCTTTCGCAACGCACTTAAATGCTTTTCTCGCACGGATTCCCTGGCAAGTTTTTCCCAGAAAACTTTAATGCACCACAATACTCGCAAACAACGTTCATTTGCCCAATGCCAGCGCTAGGATGCAAGCTGTAATCATTGCTGCAATCGTATCGAAACGATTCAAATCTGTTGTACTGTGTCGCAAATTATCTATTTGTTGACCTCTGTTTTTCGCTCGACTATTTTGGATTGCCAACCGAGCCGTTTCACGGGCTGCCTCAATTTTCTTTTGTGATCGAGAAGCACGAAGTCGAGCCACACTAACGCAGCGCTGTTCACGTGCAATTTCTTGTTCTTCTTCAGTCCTTTCATTTGCAGTGTTTTGTATCCGTCTTGCAATACGGCTTTGTTGGGAAAGATTCGATCGTCTTGGTCGCGGCATTTTAAAATAATCTTCACTTCAATTCACCTAAAATTTTTATTTCAAAACTCAAATTTTCGACCATTTATTCATGGACCAAATTACTTAGCTGTTCGAGATGCGTTTTTTATTCCAAGTCTGATGCGTTTTTGTTAATTGTTAACAATAATAGTTAGTTTGGCTTTGTTCAAACTAATGAAAGCTAAACATATCTGACATACATCTATTTTGACATACATGTCGACTCCATGTGATTGAGAATGCGAATTCGAAGATTTCTTTTTTGTTGTACCACGTTTTATAGTGACTGACGTTTACAGTATCCTATTTGAATCTTCTGGCTCTAAGCTACCGTCCTTGAGTTATAAATTATTTAACTAACGTGACTTTCTTTTATATATATAATAATAAAATATTATATATATATATATTTCCCAGATGTACGGCCAAGTTAGCAACAGTGGGGTATCTTTCATGTATTGGAAATGAAAAAATACGCCACAACTCCTCATTACTACTGACATAGCGTCCCATTTGAAAATGAGTGATCTCATCGTTTAAATTTTCGGCAGCAAAGTAGGCAGCAATTCAGCCTCCGAACACATCCATGTCACTACCTACTTAAAAAATATATTTGATTGATTTTACGGAATGGCAATATTCAACATTTATGTGTGCTTTAAATGTTTGGGAGAGTAACGGCGAACAACCACTTTGACTGTTGTTGTCGTTCCGTTGTCATCAGTGGATCGCCGGCGAAAAAGCGGATTACCATAATTTTCGCCAATAGTTTCTGCTACTAATTGTCTTCGAAAGCGTTTTGAACATTTTCCATCCACCATACACGTAGAATTTTGATTTAATGTTACACAGGGACCATGAATCATATTTTTTTTTTTTGTAACAATCTCATGTAACAATGGATCTTCAACATTATCAGGAATTTCCACAGATATAACATCGTCGATTTTATTCGGTCTTATCTTCTCTACCAACCAAATGAGGATGTGTGCATGTGGCAATCCGCGTTTTTGCCATTCGACTGAATACATCCAACAGCGCGTTTCGCAGAATACACGATGCTTAACAATGAAATCCTGGAGTGAATTTCATGTTAATGTTACAAACAAATGTGGCAAAACGTGCCATAATGACGGACATACGACATAGCATCCTGAGTGCATTCATGCATATGTCGCGGACTCTGACGTATGTTGCTGGGAGAATAGTTGTTCTACCTACATTCTGTGCATTTTCGTCAGCATTGATAGCATCCCGAATGAATGTGTTCTTCAGAACGTACCGTTTAAACTTTCACGTACATATACACAGCATGTTGGTGGAACAGACGCCGACTTTTTGATATACGATTGTCCTCATTTTCCCGAATCATCAGTCTGTATTAATAATAATGAATTCATTGAACTAACTTTTTTGTTAGTTTCGAGACCTGTGACTGGATTTATCATCTTTATTGAAAAAAGAATACCCATCTTCACCTTGCCAAAATAAGAAAAAAAATATGGAAAAAATAAAGAGATTGTAATGCATCATATCGCCCTCGGCGAACTACCATCTTGCCGCGATGAGGAGGCTTAGTAAGCGAAAGGACCCCGAGAGCTATACCGGCGGCAGCACATGCTGCCAGAAGGGACACCCAAGCCGGGCAGGTCAAGGGCGAGCGCCGAAGCTAAAAGTAGTTCACCCTGGCGGTAGGGTTAAAACGCATACGTTATGGGGTAATGTCCGTTAACGCAAAAAAGTTACGGTGCAGGGAGTCGGAGACCCAGTACCGGCGGTGATTGGGGGTGCGAGCGCAGGCCCCATGGCGTCGACATCCTGCGACTGCAGGAACCCCGAGCTGGCAGTGGAGAGCTTGGCTGCCAGCTCGTGTAATGCCACAAGCGAAAGGAGGATCCGCAGGCAGAAAGGGACGATTGAGGATCTGGAACCGGGAACCAGCGACGGAAGCTTCGTCTTCACTGGCCCCTCAGTGTCGGAGGCAGAGTTGGCCAAGGCCTTCGCCTTGACAGAGCGAGGCGCTGCCGAGGGCGGAGCCGCAAGTCACGGCTCCCACCATCCGGGTCGACTCGAGTCCACTACCTGGGACGGAGGATGAGGCTCAAACCCGACGCAAACGGCATTCGGGATACAGGGCATCGGTGAAATACCTTCGTGGTATGAGCCAAAGGCCCCCGAAACGCTGACCGCGAGGGAAAGGAGCCTTAGGAAGAAGCACGAGCAGAACGTGCGGAGGTACGAGCGGCTGAACCTCCGTTCGCTCCTGCCAACGGAAACCAGACCCCCCAAGCGTACACGCGACGGTGGCAGAGGACCCCAAGCCATCGTCTTCACCGTCAGCAGCAGCTGGCACGAAGACGATGTTGACCAACCCTCAACGTCATCGTCTGCGAACTCGCGAGGTAGAAAGGGGAAGAAGGCATCCGGGAAGCAGAGCGAGAAGACCACACCTCAACCGCAGAACACGGCAAGCGCCAAGGGACCACCAACGCCCTCTGACCAGAAGGCAACGGTGGAACCGACTGGCCGAGAGCCAAGGTTCAAGCGGCAGAGAACGGATGACTCCATACGAGCTTCCGAGCCAAAGAAGGCGAAACCAGAGGACATTCTGGCCAGCCTAGGAGTACCGCCTGAGCTGCAGACAGCCATTATCGACCGAAGCCACCCGAAAGGGAAGATATCGGACGTTAACTGGCTGAAGGCAGAATCAGAGATCCTGTCCGCCGTGAAGGATGCCATTGTTCGCGCAGACAACCCGTTTGTTTGCGAGTTCAAGGGCATCAAGAGGTATAAGGGAGCCAAAGAAGTGGCCTGTGGTAAACCAGAAACTCTCGAGTTTCTCAAAACCACGGTCCAAGGTTTTGGTGAACTTTGGCCAGAAGAGGCTCTCTGCGTGGTCCCCATCGATGAGTTTCCCAGGAGGACGATCATGAAGGTGTGGATTCCTCCCCAATCAAGGCGGATGAAGACACACTTGTCCTGATTAAGGCTCAGAACCGGATCCTAGGAACGTCAGACTGGACCATCAGACGGGCGATAGTGCGAGACGAGGGGAACGGCAAGAAACTTTGATCAGTGTTGGTCAAAAAGTCTTGCCAAACTCCTTGAAAAGGACTGCCGCATATCTTTTGGTATGGGCACACTGGCGGTAGTAGTACCGCGACACCCCAGGTCCGCTGAACAGCATGAAGGTGGTGCAGATTAATCTGCATCACTCAAGTGTACCATCGGCGGGCCTGCTGCGGTTTATGGACGAGAAGGCGGTAGACGTGGCCCCTCATCCAAGAGCCCTGGACCGTTAAGGGAGGGTTCGGGGACTGAACGGTCGTGGATACCGCCTTCTCACGCCACACCCCGTGGGTAAGCCAAGAACCTGTATCGTGGTAAGAAGCGAGCTTAATGTTCTGTTTTCTTGCAGGTACAGCACTCCAGACCTAACGGTGGCACTATGTGAGAGGAAGGACGGGAAGAACCTATACCTGGCCTCGGCATACCTGTTGTACGAGGAAGAGGACCCACCCTCGGGGGATGTCAGGGCCCCAAACCACCAAGCGCGGAAAGAGGGTCTCGACATGGCTGTGACGCGAATGCCCACCACTCCCTTTGGGGAAGCACGGGCACAAATTCCAGAGGAGAGTCACTGTTCGAGTACACCACCCCACCTTCCGCAACAAGAACCGTGCAGAGGTTATTGATATAACACTTGCCTCGGACAGTGTCCGATGTGTCCGGTGAGTGCTCCTTCTCGGACCACTACAGGATAGTGTTCAGCATCAAATGGAACAGAGAAAGGCCCAAGGCCTACCGCAATCCCAAGCGGACAGACTGGAGGCGCTTCTCCGCAACCGTAAGGAAGGCACTACCCTCCCCACCAGAAAGGAACATCCTTCAAACGGAAGCACTAGAGGAAGCAGCTCAGAATGTCACTAAAAAGCCCTACAGGGGCCTTCCTTGAATCTTGCCCGATCAGCCGACCTCCAAAGTCCAATCGAAATCCGTGGTGGACGCGGGAGCTGAGCGAAGTCAAGGAGGCTCTTCAACAGGGCAAAAGTGACAAACACACAGGAAGGCTGGAACGAATATCGCCGCAGCTTTAACACTTACAAGAACACCTGTAGGAAGGCGAAAAGGGAGTCATGGGCTGCCTTCTGCGATGCCATAGATGGTACCACCGAGGCTTCAAGGCTTCGACGGGTGCTATCAAAGGCGCCAACCACACCTGGACTGCTCCGCAACCAGGATGGTGTCTTTGTAGAAAAACAGTCAGGAATCCCTAGAGCTCCTCATGAGCACTCACTTCCCGGGATGCTCAGATGTTACCGGTGACGAATCCAACGACATCAACGACACTGAGCCATACCAGGGAGAGGACACTGAGGATCTCATACGTGACATTATGGCACCAGACAAGATTATCTGGGCCATTAAATCCTTCGGTCCCTACAAGTCACCGGGGCCGGATGATATACGACCAGCCATGTTGCAGGCAGCTTGCCTGCCCCTGCTACCATGGCTAAAGAAAATCTTCGAAGGATGTCTCCGAATTGGGTACGTTCCCCAAGCATGGAGAGAGGTGAGAGTGGTCTTCATCCCCAAAGCCGGGAAGATAAACCACATCTCTCCCAAGGACTAAAGACCAATCAGTCTATCCTGATTTTTGTTGAAAACGATGGAAAGGCTGATCGATCTACACATAAGGACCAAACTCGACAGACAAGTGTTCAGCGGAGCTCAGCACGCCTACCTCAAAGGTAGATCAGTTGAGACCGCACTACACGAAGTTGTGGCGAGTATCGAAAAGACTCTCAGCCATAAGGAATATGCTTTGGCGGCCATCCTAGACATAGAGGGAGCCTTCAACAACGTTTGGATCGAGTCAATAACGGCCGCACTGACCAAGATTGGCACACACCCGACGGTAACCTTATGGTTCTGGACAGCGTTCTCAGGAGCAGAACGATCAGCGCTGGTCTCGGCACCTCCTCTTCAAGGAAGACGGTCACACGAGGTACTCCGCAGGGGGTTATATCCCCTTTCCTGTGGAACTTAGTCCTCAACGACCTTCTTCTTCAGTTGGGGAGGAGCGGATACAAGGTTGTGGCCTATGCGGATGATACAGGTAACGGGTAAGTTCCTACCTACAATCAGTGATCTTCTGGAATCTGCACTGAGAACGACCGCGAGCTGGGCACACCAAAACGGTCTGGGGGTTAATCCCCAAAAGACAGAACTGGTGTTGTTCTCACGAAAATACAAGATACCAAACTTCAAACGACCAACAATTGGTGGAACGACGCTTGAGTTATCGAAAGAAGCCAAGTATCTTGGTGTCATCCTAGACTCAAACTCTCTTGGAAGAAACACGGAGGAAAGGAAGAAAAAGGCATTGGCTGCTTTCTACATCTGTAGGAAAACCTTTGGGCGGACATGGGGCTTACAACCGCACATCATCCATTGGATGTACACAGCGGTAATAAGGCCCATTCTGACATACGGACGCTTGGTGTGGTGGGAAGCGGCCAACACCAAAACCCACCTCGAGAACCTCCGGAAAGTTCAGCGGACGGCATGCCTTGGAGTCACTGGATCCCTCAGATCCACCCCACAGGCTGCTCTGGACACCATGCTAAACCTGGAGCCCATAGACCTCCACCTTAAGTGCAAGGCTGAGACAAGTGCCGCGAGGCTTTCAGCCGCGCGGTTCTTCAAGCCATCGCCTTTTGGCCACGCCACAATACTTCGTAAGGAGGAAAGTGGAACGGGCGAACGGAGCGACTACTGTGTCTCGGAGTTTTCATGGAAGAGAAATTTTAATGGACACATACCGGAAAGAGAGGAATGGACGCGTAACGCTGCTCTTGGGCAGAACGTGCTCTCCATCTTCACTGACGGGTCAAAGACAGTCGAAGGGACAGGAGCTGGAATCTTCTCTGAAGAACTAGCAACCAACATATCCCTAAGACTACCAGACTGGTGCAGTGTTTTTCAGGCGGAGATATACGCAGTGTGGCAAGCGACAAAGTTTGTATTCACCTTGGAGATACCTCAGAGGAACATAGCAATCTGTGTTGACAGCCAAGCTGCTATCAAAGCACTGGTTTCCCTGTAAAATCACGAGCAGACTCGTACGTGACACGGTGGACGCGCTAAACCAAACGCTAAACTAAACACTCACGTGGGTCCCGGGTCACATCATCTCGCAGATGATGGGTCGAGCTAGAACGAGATCAGACAGACGGTGGAACGCAACACCCAACTGTGAGATCTCACGCTCGCTCTGGCCCCACTATGACCCTAAACGTACTAAGACTCTCCTTGGTTTCAGGAAGAGTCAGGTGCGAACACTGACGGGAGTTATAACGGGGCACTGTGTCATCGGCCACATGGCCACTAGGTACAGATTGCCCCACCATGACTTCTGCCGCAGCTGCAGGGACGAGGAGGAAATAGAGAGCATCCAGCATCTTCTCTGTGGCTGTCCTGCACTCATGGAAAGGCGTTAACGAATACTCGGCAGCGCCTTTCACGAGGACTTGGATAGCCTGGCAAACATGCCTTTAGAGAGGCTGATGCTCTTTGTTGAGGCCTCGGGATGGTTCAAGCAAACTTCCTTGGCACCGGACGTAATCCCAGGACGAGTGTGGGCATCACAATGGGCAATTCCTGCCTCCGAGCCTCAGTCAATATTTTCGTGATGTAGTGATGTAGATGTAGATGATGTAGATGTAGATGACAGATGCAGGAAAAAAAGGAATTTGTATACAATTTTAAAATGTTTTAAAATTTCACATAAATCACATGTGTACTGACTGAGTACGGGTATAAAAAGTGTCACTTTAACAGCGACATAACACGCCCCTTCTCGTTCTTCCTGTCCTGCGTGTTTCTCTTCTAGGCGAGTTTGCACTCAAGGAGTAGCCTAGATTGGCGTTTATTGTTCTTCTGCTGAGAACGCTGTCCAGCCATTTGGTTACCACCGCTAATCTTAGGCGGTGCGACCGTAATTGCCTCGATCCTGACGTTTATGAACACCCTCTGTATATCTGGGTAGGCTGCCAAGGCATAGTACAAGCTCTTCCGAGCGTTTTTTTCAAACGAATTCCCAAATCAAATTGGAAGTTTTACATGTGATGTCCAGCTGCCATCGCCTGTCAGCAAATTGCTCGTAGGTTTCGTGCATTATTAACCTACGTTCCTATGTCCTGCGGTCTCTGCGGTCCCATTTAGAGACCTGCTGCAGTCGGTCGCTGAGTTCGACGATATTGAGCCAAGTTTATTGAGGGCTGCTTGGCTGTCTGAGAAATCGAACACTGAGTGTCCGTCTAAGGAGTGTTTGGAGACGATAAAGATCGCCTCCATGATTGTTATTACCTCTGCCTGAAACTTGCTACAGTGATCCGAATCTCTGAAGCAATGACTAATGTTGAGCTCGTTGCAGAAGACGCCACCACCCACTCGGCCATCTAGGTTCGCCACTTTCCCAGTCCTCCCTAAGCGGGATGGATACCTGGAAAGGCGTCGAGAGGTAGTCACTTGGGATGCAGTAATCTGTCCTTTCTGGAAGTTGCGATAGTTTTGTTAGGATTCCCGAGGATGTTTTAACAGGTTGGATTGACTTATTCTGAGAGCTGATAAGTGTTGCAAAAATTTTTCCCCATAAGTTCTACAGGTAGAAGGTACAGCATAGTTTCGAGGGGCTTCGCTTGGGGTAGTGCATAGTCCGCCCGTTATGCATAGCTCTGCCATGTGTTGAACTTTTTTAAGATTATTGAGACACGTTTTTCTTGTCCAGGACTGGTCACCAGACCACTACTCCGTACATCAGGATATACATCCGGTATATACGGGGTCATGCCCCGATTCAGACCGATGGTTTTCCTGCAGGTGTAGAGGGCCACTGTGGCCTTCTTTACCCTGTTCTACCCTGTGCTCAATTTCCAGTTGAGCTTCCTGTCGAGGATCAGACCAAGATACTTGGCATGGTTGGTGAAAACCAGCGGCTTTCCACACAGTTTTGGGGGGTAAGTGTTGGAACCTTGTACCTTCTGGTGAATAGTGCTAGTTCCGTCTAGGATGGGATAGCACCTAGCCCGCGTACGCCACCATGCGGCCTCTATCTCCCGCAGCAGTTAATTTACAGCTACGTCCTATAGGAGTGACAAGAGGACTCCGCCCAGCGGGGTGACTCTGTTGACAAACCTGGAGGACGTTGACGTCCCCAGTGAGGCTTCAACGGTCCTGCATTGCAGCATCTGATCGATGTGACTCACCGTTCCATCGCCTTCAAGAGGAATGACGATAGACTTATGGGTCTGAAATCTTTGTGGGCAGTGTGCGAGGTCTTTGCTGCCTTGGGTATGAAGAAAACTGTGTCCTGAAGCCGTGTGTCCGGGGTTTTTATCTGTGGGAGAAAACATCCTCGTAAATCCGTTTGAGCCAGTTTATGGCTGTTTGTCCGGCGTGGATCAGCTGGGCTGGGCTGGCATGTTGTCGTCTGATTCCCCGGGTTTGTAGAGCTTGAAGCTTTAGATTGCCCAGGATATATTCTCCTGACTTAACAGGTTCATAGGCAATGGAAGGAGGCGATCTGTAGGTGGGTTTGTTTACAGCACAGCCTGGGAAATATGTGTTGAGGAGAAGGTTTAGCGACTCGGTGCTGGATATTGTCCAGGATGGGTCGGCTTTCTACTTGCAGTTCTTAATTATAAAGGTGGGATCATCCCCCCGGTTTAAGATGATCATCTGAGTGGTCAGTAAGTAGCTGAAAAGGAAATCACCTCGTTCGTTTGTGTCAGTGCTTTCCCACTGACTGTGGTGAGCGTTGGCGTCGCATTCCACTATTGGGCCGATGTTCATGCAGCCTTACAATGGTGAAGGTTTATCTGCAGGAGCTTTAGGCACGCTTCGGACTCATATCGGTCCGGAATATCGTCCGATAGACGCTACGTCCGACGCCTCGGGTTGTCTACCCGCTTCCGGGACTTCAAGCTCAAGGTCAGGCTGGAAACCCGCTTGCCGGCCTTTGGAGTCGTTTTTGTAAGACTATGGTCTCCTTACGATAGCCATAGTCTACTACTCCGGCAGACTTTCCTAGGTGCTCCAGTGACTTCACATTCAGGACGAGGAAAATCTGGCGCATCTGTCTTGTGATCTCCCTGACCTTGGCCACCTTCCAATTGGCCGTTTAACCGACACCCACGTTCGGGCCCTAAGTCTGCTTGGTATATCCTCCCAGCTCACGTCTTCCAATTTGGCTTCTGGATAGACGCCGCCACCGTCTTCACGTAGGGGCCGCAGAGCGTGCATCTTGGCAGGAGATGGCTTTAGTGGACCGCCGTTCTCGACAAGCTCCTCCAAAAATGGATCCTGGAGCTCAGCTCCAACCAGGTGCCACTTGTCGCAAGGGACATTGCCATCCTTGGCACCCTTGTCAAGGACGCCAATTAGAGTTGTGCCCTATGCCACCTTCGCAAACGACCTGCTTTGGCTGCTCCTGTCCGACACAGAGCCTCTGCTCCATCCCTTTCGACGATGCTCTAAAGTCCGGATCTTCATTAACCATGATAACGGCAGCACGCCTCCTGTCCTGGTAGGACGGATTCCTTCCCTGGCTTGCAGAACCGCCGCCTGCCGAGGTTGAAGGGGTTTCACCAGGCGCTTACCAGGCGCGATTACACTCTGTGTGGCAGCTTTCCCAATAACCTGTTTGCCCCCGATGCCCCCAAGGCCCGATGGATTTTCTGCTTGAAAACGGTGGACCGACTTAGTCTCCTTCCCGTCTTCTTTGGACATGATTTCCCAGGCGTTGATGTGGGACGGTATTTTCCATCGTATACTTGCGACCGAGCACGCCATTGACCAAGCATCCATCAGCGGATAACGTTTTTCTTAGGATTGGGGTAATTTTACTGATAGTTTTTTTCTCTGCGCCCGACTACCATTAGTCAGCAGCCATTCGATGATTCAGATAGCTTGTCGCTTCATACTTGTCGGTTACGCTGTCAACGGATTTGTATGAATGAAGCTCTCCAGCGATTTTATATTGAATATATTGAATAGAGGAATTTAAGCTAATGACACCCTTAGTTTTCGCTGGAACTGTTGCCCGTTCACTAATCCAATCAAGACTTTTATAAATTTGTGCAATGCAAGGTAAAACTTTAGTGATTAGTTCCTCCTTCGATGAGTGAACTTGCAAAAAGTTTGATAGGAACGATATCAATCCATTTGAAACATCAAAAGTAATTTGGCCATTGCACTATGGGCAAAAATTCAGTTTTTTGGCATCATTACCAATTTTGAAGATAGAAACATGAAACTTTGTACATATACTTAAAAAAAAAAAAGGTCGAATTTCGGATTTATTTGTTTTTTTCAGTTGGACCACGCCTTCCTTCCCGCCCACCTTACCATAGGGTTAAAATTTTCCAATTTTTGTCTACAATTATGGTTTCAAATATTTTAATGTAATATATTTAAGGAATACGCAATAAATGAATTTTTAACAATGCGTTTTTAGCAATTCCTATTTTAAAGTTGATTTGGATCCCTGCAAAATTAAATCAAACATTAGTTGAAGCCCAATATTAAGTTTTGTGACGCCATATCTTGATACCGAGTTAATAATTTATTCATCCCAAAACTCTTCCTCCAACTCTAGGGTATCCAGCCCGAAAATTTCGATTTCATCATCTCCGCTTTCTTCTCTCTGATTATTATTATTGTCTTCATATGCCCCTGTTGTTGAAAGCTCAATATCAGGAGATTCCAAAAGAGCTATAACTTTGTCAGAATAAGTTATTTTGTCTTGTTCTGGTCTGCATTTTAATTTCATCTTTGTAAGTTCTGAATATGGCGGATGAATATCGCATCCATGCATCTTATTTATGGCTTTTATATTAATGCATTGTTGTAGATTATTATCTATTTAAAATACTAAAAACCTTTGCAGGACTTATTTTGGTGATCTCATTCTGCTCAAATTGGTTCGCTATGCCAGCAATTTTTTCGCTATTAAATACTTTTTTGCAGTAAAAGAGAAGCGTCGTCATTTTTCAATTTTTTTGCCGATACAGAAGCAGCATGCAACAACAGTGGCAGTGAATTTTCAGTTTCATTGACCAGTTCAGATGCTAATTTTTGCTTTAACCTTTGTCTTGCCTCAGCATACGTCAAACGTTTGCGACCAGGCTTTTCGCGTGGAATATCATCCTTATGAAACACAATTTTGAACGAGGATGCAAGCCATTGCGCATGCTTTTCTTTATTGTTTATTGTTTAGCGTTGAACAATGTCCAGTTCAACGTAAGACTAATAGACTAATCGAACAAATATAAAAGAAGGATATCTAGACTATTAAATTATATTAAATTAAATTACTTCAAAATATTCATTTGCTTAGATTTAACCATATAAGAACTGGTATCGTAAGAAAAGAGATGAAAAAAAGTGTGTAGTCACGGCAAATGCTTCGGAAAAATTCATGGTCAGAATAATAAGGAAGACAGCATTGAAGATGTAGTGGAAAAATATGCCTAGTCGGGCGGGAAGGGACTGAGATGATGATAAGGCTACAGAGGGCAATGGAATCAACCTCACCAGCGAGAAGTTTATGAAGAAAAAAAAAAAAAAAAACACCGTGGCAGATCCTACGACTTTGGAGAGAGCGGATATCGAGAAGTCGCACTCATAAGACTCATAAGGGTCCCAATTAAGACCACGAAGTGCAAAGAGCGGTCGAAATCGGTCGAGCATTCTGTTGCACTTTGGCAAATTAGTGTTAATAAATTCGAAAAACTGCTTGAGCTTATCTTTTATTAGGTTTTGCTGAACAGCGCTTAAACCAGTTTCATCAATATTTTGCACAACAAACTGCTTCACAGCAGATTGTTGGCGGTAGTTGTCGCTCAAACATCAAGCAATGTTGAATGGGCAAAAACGGGCAAAAATGTTATCCACTATTTGATTGTTAATAGTTTAATTAGTAACATTCAGCATTACAATTACCTCAACTGCCCTCAACGCACAAGTTACACTCCATAGAAACTCAAATACATTTGTTAGTAGGGATTAAACAATTGGACAATATATCACATTTATTAAACATTTAGTGTTAATAATTTATTTTACATACTTTGACGATTAAATTCCATGTTTAAGCTTTTTTGTTTTGTTTACAATTTCATTAGGAAATTCACAGCAAAAATCACAAGCTTTCGCGCCAATTTTGTTTTTTTTGAGTGGCCATATAATAGTCTTTTCAATTTTGACAAATAACAAAATACCAACGAAGTCCAAAAAATATTAAAAATATGTTGTAGTGTTCTTAAAGTATTCTAATTCAGAAAATAAGGTCAATTTGATAATACGGAAAAGCAAACAAAAATGTAAAAATGCCATATATGGGACTTTTTGCATTGCCATGCGCCAACAGATGGCACACATAGCACACCAAAAATTCGGTCGGTTAGTTGGTCTTTTCATCCTCGATGGTCACGCTGTTAACCGATTTGTACGTATACAGTTCTTTAGCGATTTGATTTAGAAAAATAGTAAATAAATAAAAATATAACAAAATATCTCAGAAGACAAAAATTAAATAAAAGTTGCAGACTATAGCTCATACACGCACATTACGTGAGAGCATTTATATACACTCACACATTCATTTTAATACTCTGAACTGAAAATACTACTTGTGTGTTGATCACGAACACATACATTAGTGTTAGTGGGTTGTTATCATGGTTGGCTCGCGTATAGTTATGAGAGCCGACGACACTCGTGTCGATCGCAGCATACTCATCTGCGATATTTCCGATGAATGAAATTATATACGGTATTGTTAGTGGCCAGTGTAAATAGGGTTTTAGTTGCTCTAATTTCTCATTTTAAGCACTTGTAGTGATGTAAGTGCATTACATATGGCCATACTAAAACATCGATTCCCTAAAAAAATATTGGATGTTTTCTCTAAAACGAAATCTGTGAAATCAATTTTGACATATTTTTGTAGCTATATATATTTATTATAGTCAATGGACACAATGGAACCTGATGCACATTTGTTGGCTTTAAAAGGTAAAAATACAAAAAATAAAAAAATATATTTTACAGGAATGAACAAGATTTATTTAATAATGCTTTTGATATTAATTGTATTACAGTTATGCGTTTGATGCGACCTACCTTAGTTGAACTTGGGCCAGTTGTAAATTGTGAACCCAAAGATTTGGTTCAACGCCTTTCTTGTAAACCTAATGGCGATGTTCTTTCTGGGATCATTGCCGAAACACTGTCGGCAGGTCAAGTATTGTTATTACCACAGTCATTTGGAAACATATATCTTGGTGAAACATTTTCTAGTTATATTTGTGTTCACAATTGTTCTCCCCAACCTGTTGAATGTATTAACGTTAAAACAGACCTACAGTCAAACACTACACGAATAAATTTATCCCTGCATGAAAATAACAAGTCTGCAATAATTTTGGCATCTGGAGACACTATTGATGATGTTATACGATATGAAGTAAAAGAGATTGGAACACATATGTATGTAAATTTGTATTGACTGCATTATTTTCATATTAATGTTAAATTAATGTTTTTAGACTTGTTTGCGAGGTGAATTATATGAGTCCAGCGGGATACGCTCAGTCCTTACGAAAATTTTTAAGTTTCAAGTCTTAAAACCCCTTGACGTGAAAACGAAGTTTTATAATGCTGAAATTGAAGAAATATACTTGAGGCTCAAATACAAAATGTTACCACCAGTCCGTTCTGCCTCGAGAAAGTGGAATTAGATAGCTCTGAAGATTATACAGTAACACCTTTAAATACATTGCCGAATGGAGAGTCTGTTTTTAATACAAAGAACATGTTACAACCTAACAATAGCTGTCAATTTCTGTATTGCATAAAAGTAAGTAGTAACAATGAATTTTATAAACATCTTTAAATTATTTATTTCCAACAGCCAAAAGTACATACAGGCGAACATAATCTTCGACAGTTAAGCAATGTAGGTAAACTTGATATCGTTTGGCGTTCAAATCTCGGTGAAAAAAGGGCGATTGCAAACTAGTCAGCTGCAGCGTTTGGTATGGTCGTCAACTAAGGTTTTAAAAAGTATTTTGATAATTTAATATAAAATAACTCTTTTACAGCCCTATGAATGCAAGGATTTACGGTTAGAAGTCCTTAATGCTATAAATACAGTTAAAATTGGAACAATATTTACCTTTAACTGTAAAGTAACAAATAAATCCGAACAGACAATGAAACTGCATGTTCGACTGGTTACCAACTTATCGCCGGAATGCCAATATACAGGGTGCGCTGATTTCATGCTAGATGAACTAAACACTGGAGAAAATACCGAGTTTCCACTATCGGTTTCCCCATCGAAGTTGGGTCTTGTTAAAATTTCCCACTTATTACTGTTTGACACAAAAAAAAAGAACATTACACAATAGAAAAGGTCGTAGAAGTCTTTGTAGTAGATGCGGATCACAGCAAAGATCACAAAACCTTTCAGAATAGGTTAATTCGTTATGAAAAGCCAACGGAGCTTATAATACAGTCTCCGGTTCAATTACAGGTGGTATAAAGTGTAAATAAAATGTACAGAATTTGTAGTCTTTTTCCCAATATTTTTATCGCAGCTTTAATTTTTTTAAGATAAAGTTTATTAAGATTTTTGACTCTTATTTTGGTAAAAAATATCTAAAATAAATATCTTGCGGCTACATTAGATTTGAAAACTTCTAATTTTTACTACAACTAGACAGCCCGCACGCTTCGCTGCTTACTTATTCAATGTTTAGTAATTTATCGAAATTAAACAATGATAATTTCCATGTAATAACATATTTTATTTATTGCAATGCTTTGTGATAAACAATATTTTTTTGTTTTGCCGTCGGTACAATGAATAATTAAGGCTGAAGGAATGCCTACTTGTGAGCACGCTAAATACAGTTGACCATGTGAAAATACCGGATGCTCCAAATTTAAACCACAAATTTGAAACGACTGTCCTTGTGATTTATTAATAGTAATAGCAAAAGCAAGACGAATGGGAAATTGTAGTCGTTTGAAATCAAATGGTATGTCATTCGGAATCATCGGAATTCTCGGAATCAAAACGTGTTCACCACAAAATTTTCCAGTCAAAATAGTTGCTTCAAGTCATAACTTTTTTTTTTCACAGCAAGTCTTGTACAATTGCAAAGTCGTGGTGGATTAAGATTCCGCAGCATAATTATGGTGGCTCCAATTTTTACTTGTAAATAGTATGGCGGCAATCCAGGTAAATCTAATGAATTTACAACATCATCTTTGAAAACACTCCGAATCAAGTATTCCTTCGATGACACAAATGTGCAAAAATTATTAGGAAGCGTTATAAAGCCAGAATTGTCAATGTATGTATGGCATGTATGTATGGATGTATGGCAATAACAATATATAACAGTTGTCTGGAAAACAAATCTGCAGAAGCATCGTTTTGCAATTGAACACGTGCATTTGTAGTCAATCTAAGTGTTTTTACAGAGTACCACAAATTATATGTTTTCAAACACGCATTAATTTTATCAGCAGCAGTTCCTTGTTTGATTACAGGCAATGTTTGTCTGAAATCACCTGCTAACAATATCAATGCACCATCAATTAATCGATTATCTCCACGAATATCTTTCAACGTACGAAGTGCTTCTAGTGACTTGTTGGCCGTAGTACACTCATCCCATACAATAAGAGGGCATTACTGCAGCACTCTCGTCATTGCAGATCTTTTTGAAATGTTGCATGTAGGATTATCGTCAGCCTGCATATTCAAGGGAAACTTAAGGGCAGAGTGCCCTTAAGCCAGAGCCAATGCGATTCTACCTTCTGCTTGAATGGTAGCCAAAATAATCGAAGTGACAAACGTTTTTCCGGTACCGCCAGCTGCATCCATTCGATAGCTCGAAATATTTGGTCGTAAACCGTTCTTTGATTTATACTGTATAAATTTGCGTCTTCTCTTTTGAAATACTTTTGACGAATTATTCCACGTATAATATTCGGTTACTTCAGCGTAAAGCAATGTTTTCACAAAAACATCTGCTTAACACAACGCAAAAAATCATTTAAAGTTGTTGCTGGTGGTTGCGCAGCTCTTCGCATTGCATTTCCGGGTGTGAAAAAAACGCGTTGACCGTTTTCAAGATGAACAGCTAAATGAACTACAGTTGGATGCCTATCATGGATCGGAAATGATAATATGCGCCATACTGCTTCATTTGCACTGATGTATCTGCCCATTTGAAATTGAGTGATTTCATCGGTAACATTAGCAACTGCTCCAAAACAGCCATATCACTTCATTTGTGGATGTACTTGCAAATGTATTTAATATATTGAACTGAATTGCAGACCTCTACGTTTATGTGCGTTTAATAAGTCTTTGATAATAACGGGGAGTATGGCACAACCTAACGTAAAGAACCGTGTTCTTTACGACGGACGAACTTTTCCAACAGTTGTGATAATGAGGCATGACTCGTCACGGTGCAGTCTTAGGCGCTGTGCGAGATCCTCGGACATAAAAATTTATTTGGGAGCCGGAATCTATCAGTGACCTAGCCAATTGAAACTGTCGGACCGATCTTTCACCTTCACTACTGCCGTCGCGAGAATCACTTGGTCAGTACTTGCCACATGACTAGAGTAGGCCGTTGGGTTTTCAGAATTTGAGGGCTGTTCTACAGGAGCTGTACCAGACGTACTTTGCTGTGACTCTACCCCTGTATCGGTGAAGCAGCGTAATATGGGACTTGGAGCACACTCGACATTTTGCTGTCTTGCACTTCGAAACTGTATGACCTGGCTTCAAACAATTTATGCACAAGCAAAGTTGCTTTGTGATATCGAAGCGTTGAAGAACAGGAAGCGCACTAAACGCTTGACAACTGCTTATGACATAATTGGTCGCTGAACAATAGCTACACTTCGACTCGGAGCGCCGATCAGACTTTGCACAGGAGAAGAGAGACTTCGTGTGTCCTTTTGCTTATCTCTTGTTTACCTTTTCCCTTACTCCTTGTTGACTCTTCAGCTGCCAGATGCTGATAGCGCCGATTCAACTGGGATGCGCATTCGGACCACGACGGCAATTTGTCGTAATCCAACTGCTCCTCGAAACGTGCTTTGTGTGATGATCTACCTTGGACATTGCTATGTGAATCAACACTGCACTATTTATGTCCTTCTCACTTCCTAACGACTGCAGAGAGGGTAGAGGTCTGCCCTCTACTCCTCTTTGTCAATAAAAGACCTCAGGCCTGAATCAGAGGGTTTTGTTATTTGGGGAATGTCAAACAACTGCGAGATGGTGTCGAAAAGACTAAACACTTATTATCGTAAACGTTTTTAAGCTTTCCAGAGCCTTTTCGTAATTGCTATCAGAGATTTGGAACGCCTTCACTGTGCCCAATGCCGCATCAGTGAGACACGCCAGCAGGTGGTTGAACTTTCCACATTCGTTAAAGTTGGGTCGTTATGCACAAACTCTCAAACAGGTCAATGAAGTTCTTAAATTCGGAATGTTTTCCACTAATCTTAGGCAAATTCATTATTGGCAGGTGTGACATATGTCGCTGATCGCCGCGTTCTTCCCTATGCGCTCGCTGACTCTCAGATTCTTTTATTGCGGACATATACATCGCCCTCGTGGTAATGCACACATCCGCGACCATTGATCTTAAATCGTTGCTGTGATTCAACGTGTCTATATCTGCCTGAACGTCCATTAACTTGTCGCAATAATTTTCGATCAGTTCTAATCTGCACTTAATTTGAAGAGGGTCAAACGAAATAGTTTTTCCTCAAAAGCCGTTTTCTGTCGCTTAATGTCATTCATCACCTTGTCGTGTTTCTGCATTGCCGTCCGCATTGCAGCGCAACCAACGTTACAACGTTACAGAAATAAGACGCCAACGCACTCTACGTTTATGTGCGCTTAATAAGTCTTTGATAATAACGGGGAGTATGGCACAACCTAACGATTATCAATTTCCAAATCTTAATTTTGAACTCTCAAACTTACCAAATGTCTATTATCTTCAGTTGATCGACGCCGATATTCTAGATATCCATCGTTGCCCGTCACTGTATCGGAGACCAAATTTTTGGAAAACGTTTGGAGCATTTCCCTTCAACCATACATGGTGAATTCAAATTCAACGCACCACATGGACCTTGAATCAGCTTGATTCGGCCACTCGCCCGAAAACACATCGACAGTTTGATTAGTTCTTATTTTTTCAATTGAATAGATCCAACATTGAACAGACCCAAATGCGCCGTGTGTGACAATTAAATCCATGAGTGATTTTAATTTTTGTCTAAAAACACATGCTAAAATATCATGGCGATCTTTCGATGTTTGGCCAACAAACATTAATTCCGAGATTTCGTCCCATTGGTGATTACACGTCAAGGTGATGAAGAGGTCTGGTCGACCGTAACGGCGAACGTATGACATCGCATCTTGCGCGTACTTTAACATATGACGTGGACTTCCAACAAACGATGACGGTAATATTATCATAGTTCCAACGCTTTGTGCATTACCACCATTGTTAATGGTATCACGCAAATGAACATACTCCCGGAACGTAATTTGGCTTGGTTGAGTTGAAGAAAATTTAACCGTTCCGATTCAGTTTTTGCATACATGCCAACAATATACTGATGGAAAAGTGCTTTAAACCTCACTATGTGGTTGGCTTAGTTATGCCGTATCTGCATCCTGTATGCGTAATAATTCATAGCACTAACTGTCTTTGTTCCTTCTCGACCTAAATTCAATTACAATTAAAAAAATCAATCATAAATTATTCATCAATCAATTACTGGATTTATCATTATAATGTTGAAATGATAGCTGAAAAATCCAGAATGTTTTTCCTTGAAACGATACGATGATGGGGATGATGCCGGTCCAGCAGCTCTAACTGGTGGTGTCCAAAACGTTGGTATGCGATGCCGACGAGAATAAAAAAAAAAAACAGCTGTTCGATATCAATTCATTTAATGTACTGGTCGCAGTCAGCGATGGAAACGGTCGCCCCACTCTCTCAGGCAGCCGATAGAACAGCCGATGGTAGAGTTATAACAGCGACTGAGCGTAATATAACTTAACTCTTATACTACTATTTTATGCAATTCCTCTGCTGCTGCTCAAACATTCCGGCCCCCGTTGAAGGTCCCCGGCGCTTCAACCATCAATTGGCAATTTTGCCAGCTTTTGAATCGCGCGTTTAATGACGCCTGCGGAAGTTTGCACCTCTGCCACGCGCACTCTGCCATCTTCTCCTGCCGTTGTTGCCACGACTCACCCTGTGGTCCACTTCTGAGTCGGTGTGTTGTCCTCGTGGACGAGCACTAGACAGCCTGCTTCGAGGTTCGGCCCTTCGGTGGACCACTGCTGGCGCTACTGCAGGCTGGCCAGGTAGTCCCTGACAACTGAGCGCGGACAGCATGCGCCACCGCTTCAAAAAAAGCGAAGCTACCCTTGCTGCAATTGTCGTCTTGCCCGGATTCGGGCGGCAGTGAAAGAAGCGGCTGCCCGATGAGCAGGTGCCCTGGCGGCAGGGCTTCTCCATCGCTGGGATCGTTACCTGGCGAAGCGATTGGCCGGGAGTTGAGGATGGCTTCTACCTCGACCAGGTGTGTGCTCAGCTCGTCCGCGGTGAGCTTGCCGTTTCCGACTCCTCGGATCAGCCGTTGTTTGGCTGCCTTGACTGCCGCCTCCCACAGCCCGCCGAAGTGCGGTGTTGAGCTGCGTACGTCCTGAGCCGATCCTGGTCCCTCCGAAAGGGAAGCTCTTCCAGCACTCGGCTCACGCCCACGAAGTTGGTGGCGTTGTCAGTTGTCAAAAAATCAGTTTGCGGATTCCAGCGAATCCCGAGTGTTTTAATGGAAGCGGAAGGGTCAAACTGAAGAGATTTTTCCTGTCCACTAGCAGACAGCAGCTGGGGATGATTTGACGCCCATTTGGCCAACATGAACCTCCCAGCTTCCAGGACCTCACTAACTTCCTGCCGAATTATTTCCAGATCTTCCACACAATTTGCTCCTGTCAGCATATCATCAACGTAAAAATCGTTTGCTATGATTTGCGAGGCCACAGGACGGGACTTAGCAGAGACTTTTGCTAGCTCAACGAGACAGCGGATGGCCAAAAATGGAGCTGAGGCTGTCCCAACCGTGACAGTATTCAAACAATAAGTCTGCACATCAATATTTGAGTTTTCTCTCCAAAGAATCAATTGGAAATTTCGATCTTCTTCAGCAACCTGCACTTGCCTATACATCTTGGAAATATCCGCTGTAAGCGCAAAACAGTTTAATCGAAATCGTGCAAGAGTTGCAAAAGCTCCCTCTGAATAGTGGCTCCCACCATCAAAGTCTTGTTTAAAAGAAATTGAAGTTGATGTTTTGCTCAAGATATTTGGGAAAATTACGCGGAGCTTGGTGGAGATACTTTCAGGTCTCAGGACACATTGATGCGGAATATAGTAATGGTGTCCTGGTGGAGTGCCTGGAAGCAATGACATGTGACCAAGGTTGAGATACTCTTTCATAAACTCCATATACATGTCATTCAGGTATTGATCACTCGCGATTCTGCGTTGAAGGGATAGAAAGCGGCGTTATGCCGTCTCGAAAGAGAAATCCAAGACCTTGGGATTCACTTTAAACGGCAACTTTACTTCGAACCGACCCGACTCAAGCCTGCGTGATGTCTGCTTGAAGTTGCGTTCGCAAGCCAACTGTTCAGCTGTATGTACAGCCTTCGACTTCTCTGGGACATGTTCCAATTCCCAAAAGCGCTCCACCAGAGAGTCGAGAGAGAACACGTATCGCTACCGACAGCGTTATTGCATACAACATCCTGTTTTGATACAGTATGTTTTCCCGAAACAATCCAGCCCAACAATGTTTTTTGTATTGATGGCTGTTCGGAACTTGGCTTTATTTGGGCTACACACATCAATTCGAAGAAGGTTTCTGCCCCTAGCAGTAAGTCGACCTTAGCGGGCTTGGAAAACTGTGGGTCTGCAATCTCAAGGTTTGCTGGGATATTCCACTGATGGAAATTTACGACATGGTCGGGTAATACCCAAAAATCGGTAGCAAAATTATGAGCGTTGACACGAGATTGGACGCACGTGTGAACCGTGTTCTTTACGACGGACGAACTTTTTCCAACAGTTGTGATAATGAGGCATGACTCGTCACGGTGCAGTCTTAGGCGCTGTGCGAGATCCTCGGACATAAAATTTATTTGGGAGCCGGAATCTATCAGTGCCCTAGCCAATTGAAACTGTCCGGACCGATCTTTCACCTTCACTACTGCCGTCGCGTGAATCACTTGGTCAGTACTTGCCACATGACTAAAGTAGGCCGTTTGGTTTTCAGAATCTGAGGGCTGTTCTACAGGAGCTGTACCAGACGTACTTTGCTGTGACTCTACCCCCGTATCGGTGAAGCAGCGTAATATGGGACTTCGAGCACACTCGACATTTTGCTGTCTTGCACTTCGAAACTGTATGACCTGGCTTCAAACAATTTATGCACAAGCAAAGTTGCTTTTGTGATATCGAAGCGTTGAAGAACAGGAAGCGCACTAAACGCTTGACAACTGCTTATGACATAATTGGTCGCTGAACAATAGGTACACTTCGACTCGGAGCGCCGATCAGACTTTGCACAGGAGAAGAGAGACTTCGTGTGTCCTTTGCTTACCTCTTGTTTACCTTTTCCCTTACTCCTTGTTGACTCTTCAGCTTCCAGATGCTGATAGCGCCGATTCAACTGGGATGCGCATTCGGACCACGACGGCAATTTGTCGTAATCCAACTGCTCCTCGAAACGTGCTTTTGTGTGATGATCTACCTTGGACATTGCTATGTGAATCAACACTGCACTATTTATGTCCTTCTCACTTCCTAACGACTGCAGAGAGGAGTAGAGGTCTGCCCTCTACTCCTCTTTGTCAATAAGGGACCTCAGGCCTGAATCAGAGGGTTTTGTTATTTGGGAATGTCAAACAACTGCGAGATGGTGTCGAAAAAGACTACACACTTATTATCGTAAACGTTTTTTAAGCTTTCCAAAGCCTTTTCGTAATTGCTATCAGAGATTTGGAACGCCTTCACTGTGCCCAATGCCGCATCAGTGAGACACGCCAGCAGGTGGTTGAACTTTTCCACATTCGTTAAAGTTGGGTCGTTATGCACCAAACTCTCAAACAGGTCAATGAAGTTCTTAAATTCGGAATGTTTTCCACTAATCTTAGGCAAATTCATTATTGGCAGGTGTGACATATGACGCTGATCGCCGCGTTTTTCCCTATGCGCTCGCTGACTCTCAGATTCTTTTACTGCGGACATATACATCGCCCTCGTGGTAATGCACACATCCGCGACCATTGATCTTAAATCGTTGCTGTGATTCAACGTGTCTATATCTGCCTGAACGTCCATTAACTTGTCGCAATAATTTTCGATCAGTTCTAATCTGCACTTAATTTGAAGAGGGTCAAACGAAATAGTTTTTCCTCAAAAAGCCGTTTTCTGTCGCTTAATGTCATTCATCACCTTGTCGTGTTTCTGCATTGCCGTCCGCATTGCAGCGCAACCAACGATACAACGTTACAGAAATAAGGCGCCAACGCACACAACCAAACGCCGCCAAACTATGCACAATTTAACACACAAAAAGGGTTACCGAAACCAACGGACCACCAACAAGCGGATCTTGATAAAAGAGAATTGACAATAGGCAACGACCGTTCCGTTATCTCTCTCAGTCAATCTCTTTTCTGTTCACTTCAGTTGATTTTATTTGGGTTATGTTTTAATAAATTGGTATTCCAATTTAAGCAGTGCCAGAAAATGAGGCCATCGGTTATAACGCTATAATAAGCACACACACAACTCACACAATGGTGGTTTGATTCACTCAATTTTTTGGCACTAGCATACCTGTACATTCGGCATGTTTTTCCGAGAACTTTCCTTAATGATGATTATCCAGATGTCGCAGACATCGAAAATTTCGAAAATGCTGATCCCGAAGTCCCTGCTCGGGCGCCAATGAAAAATCCAAAATGTTTTTCCTGAAACGATACGATGATGGGGATGAAGCCGGTCCAGCAGCTCTAACTGGTGGTGTCCAAAACGTTGGTATGCGATGCCGACGAGAATAAAAACAGCCGTTCGATATCAATTCATTTAATGCACTGGTCGCAGCCAGCGATGCAAACGGTCGCCCCACTCTCTCAGGCAGCCGATAGAACATTTTGGAGAGTTATAACAGCGACTGAGCGTAATCTAACTAAACTCTTATACTACTATTTTTGCAATTCCTCTGCTGCTGCGAGACGACCAAAACGAAGAGTGGTCGGCGGACGCGCGTGGGCGCTAGCCCAGCCCATGGCCAATAGTTTGCCGTGAGAGCACGCCTGGCGCCGAGGCCGGGAATGGAGGAGCGCCCAAAAGAGCGGCGCTCACGCCGCTCAGGAGACGGCGGGATCGACACCGACACGGGCGCCGGCGTCGCCTGAGGGTATAAAGGAAGCCCGGCGACAGCGGCACGGGACATTACGTCGAGGAGCAGTAAGCGCGGATAAGTGCGCGAATCTAACCGAGTGACGTGAAACGCTGTGAGTGATCGTGCGACGCGAGTGGAGCAATCAAGGAGCATTTCAGCAAGGAGCGAAATATAAGGACGAGTGGCACGCAGGATACTACTCACACCGCTTAGGGTGAGTAACAGCGAAGGGTGAGCCCAGAGTTGCGGGAGCTGTGAGTGGCGGACGAGGCGGTTGTCACGTCAAAACCCCCAGCCGTAGCACGCGGGAGCCACGCCAAGCCAAGAAACCAAGCGGTGGTAGCGCGAAGCCAGAGTCGCCAGCGGAAGTCCAGCGGAGGCCCAGCAGGTCGACCAGCTACTCATAAGATTAGCGCGTAAGATCCGTTAGCGTAATATACCAATAAAGAGCAATTGTAAATTTCCCCAAACCAATCTGTGCGTTTCCTTGTTGTCTGCGAGGCAACATATAAATTTCGTTAACTAGCTCTGTCGGCCGCTTGAGCCAGCCCCTGCTGATCAGACCGGAAAGAAACGGTTCGTTACAACTGGCGCCCAACGTGGGGCCTCGCGACAAACAGGAAAACAGAAGCGAAATTTTGGGAAGTTTAAGA
>CM019042.1:21747819-21782037 GCA_009664405.1 Drosophila bifasciata | reverse complement strand
TAATATCTTTTGTGTTACCTTACCCGCGTTCGCGCTCGGCGAAGAAATGATGACGCTTGGATTGGTTGAGTTTCGATATTTTTGGTTGCTTTTTAAACGTGTTTAATATTGTCTGTGTGAGGGTTCTTGTTTTGGTCACCGCGGCGGATGGTTCGCTTGATGTTGGGGTGGAAACTGTTGGAGGTTGTGTGACTCCCTGTCGGAGGTGGTGTGACTGCCGTTTACTGTTTTAGAAGGGCGATGGACTGCCCTCATTGATCCACGGCGCGCGCTATTTAAAACCGGCACCTGGGGTGTGAGGCCGCTGAGTCCGCGTTTTTTGTCTTGGGTTTTCCGGGAGGTGGGTTTGTGGAGGTTGGGGCACCGTTTCGCTGTGATCGCGGAACTTGAGTGCAGTGTCAGGTTTCGTGTAATGTGGGTGACCTAGTCGGCGCATTTTACTAACATAGCATCGCGGAACTGGGTGCAGTGTATTGGTATGTGACCTATTAGTTTACTTTTGCTATCGTAGCATCGCGGCACTTGAGTGTAGGTAGTGTCAGGTGTAGTGTTGTTTAAATAAGAGTCCTATTATGATACTAGCTATATTGTATTGTAATTGTAATTGTGGCGGACCGTGGCGGTCCGTTACAATTGCGATATCGCAAATCTATTTGCTTCGTTTTTCATCTTTGCTACGCTGTTCCTTCTAATAATCATCCCTCTATTCTCCCTCTAATTTTTTCTCAAGCAATAGTTATAATTGTATCTATCCCCCTCATCAATATATATAAAAAAAGTCGTGTTATTTACCTCATGTATAACTCAAGAACTGCTGTACCGATATGGCTAAAAATTGGTGGGTAGGTAGCTTAGAGACAGGAGACCAACATAGGATACTGTAAACGTCAGTCACTATAAAACGTGGTAGAACAAAAGAATCCTCGACTTCGTGCTTCAGAATCACATTGAGTCGACATGTATGTCAAAATATAACTTTCATTAGGTTGAACAAAGCCAAACTACGCGATGAGGAGTAGATACTTTACGACGCACAAGAAAAAATATAACAAGTCCTGATTTTAATCGAGCAGCGTTTCGATACGGTTGCAGCATTGATTACGGCTTACTGTGTAGCGTTCGCATTGGGGCGATGGACGTTGTTTGCGAGTATTGTGCCGCATTGAAGTTTTCTGGGGAAACGCCAGGATTTTTGCTGCCATAGGGAAAAGTGAAATTGCTAGGGAATCCGTGCAAGAAAAGCATTTAAATGCGTTGCGAAAGAAGGAATGGGAGACGATCAACTGAAGGTGACGGAAACGGGATATTGGGTATTTTATACCCTCCAATTATTTAAAAAAATACATTTCTTAAACGTAGTATTATTCGCCTCACTTTTCACCCAAGCTAGCACAATTTGTCACAGTGAAGCGTGGCCGGGCCCGTCTAATGACTATAATTGCCTCTTAATCAAATAATAATTCTCTTTTTCTACGGGCCCCACGATAGGGTCATTTATTATTCCCATTCACAAAAGTGGTTTAAATACGACGTTTCTAATTACCGTGGTATCTCCAACTTATCTGTCATTCCCAAACTCTTCGAAAAAATTATAGCTTCCCAACTCTAACACTTTTCCATATTCATATTCCATTTCCAGTATTCATTCCAGTTCCATATTCTCTGAATCGCAGCACGGATTTCTGAAATGTCACTCTATTTCTTTTAACTTCTTTGAATTCGTCACCTTCGTGCATGCGGGTTTCATAAAGCAGTCTCAAACAGACGTTTACACTGACTTTAGCAAGGCCTTTGATTCAGTAAATTATAATCTCCTTATCCATAAGCTGTTTCTCCTAGGGTTTCCATCTAAACTTCTTTTCTGGATTAATGCCTATCTTTGTAATCGGTCTCAGCGTGTCTGTTTCCGTCACCTCTCTCCCTAGGCCTGTTTCGGTAACGTCGGGGGTACCTCAAGGTAGCCATCTTGGCCCACTGCTATTTAATTTGTTCATCATTGATCTTCCCAAGCTTTAACACATTCCCGAGTATTTATGTATGCGGATGAAGTGAAATTTTTTTTCCTATTGCGAACCATTGTCCCCGTAATGTTTACAATCCGATCTAGACGCCCTCAACAATTGGTGCTTAATAACATTTCCTCTTAACATTTCCAAATGTAAAGTCATGACTTCCCATCGTAGCAAGCCTTACCTTTTCGACTAAACTATCCATAACTGTGCCCTACAACGCATTTTTTTTAAGTTACTGCCACTAAAACTTCTTTATGTGTCCCTTGTCCGGCCAATCCTTGATTATGGTTCCTGCGTCTGGTTCCCTTATTACCAAAAATATCAGGATATGGTTGAGTCCGTCCAAAAAAACAATTTCCTGCTGCTGCGGCAAAAGTCATGGTGGGGCAATCTGTACCTAGTGGCCATGTGGCCGATGACACAGTGCCCCCAAGTTATAACTCCGTCAGTGTTCGCACCTGACTCTTCCTGATACCTAGGAGAGTCTTAGTGCGGTTAGGGTCATAGTGCGGCCATAGCAAGCGTGAGTTCTCACAGTTGGGTGTTGTGTTCCACCGTCTGTCCGATCTCGTTCTAGCTCGACCCATCATCTGCGAGATGATGTCTCGCAGCGACCTCCGTATTCGCTGACTGGAGTCCGCCAGTGGCTTAGCCGATCCATTTCTGGCACACTCGTCCGCACTCTCGTTGCCCGCGATGTCGGTGTGACCCCGGACCCACGTGAGTGTGATTGAGTGCGCCCTGATCCGGTTTAGCGCGTCCACCGTATCACGTACGAGTCTGCTCGTGATCTTTGCAGGAAACCAGGGCTTTGATAGCAGCTTGACTTTCAACGCAGATTGCTATGTTCCTTGGAGTATCTCCAAGGTATATACCAACTTTGCCGCTGCCTATATCTCCGCCTGAAATACACTGCACCAGTCTGGTAGTCTTAGGGATTTGTTGGTTGCTAGTTCTTCAGAGGAATCCAACTCCTGTCCCTTTGGCTGTCTTTGACTCGTCAGTGAAAAAGAAGGGCACGTTCTGCCCAAGGGCGTTACGCATCCATTCTTCCCTGTCTGGTATGTGTCTTTTAAAGTTTCTTTTTCCATTAAAACTCCGAGACACAGTAGTCGCTTCGTTCGCCCGTTCCACTTTCCTCCTTACAGATTATTGCGGCGTGGCCATAAGGCCACGTGGGAGTGGGAGTGATTTGAGAGATCCGGTGACCCCAAGGCATGCCGTCCGTTGGACTCTCCAGAGGTTCTCTAGGTGGGATTTTGTGTTGGCCGCTTCCCATCACACCAAGCTTCCGTACGTCATAATGGGTTTTCTTACCGCTGTATACATCAATGGATGATGTGCGGCTGTAAGCCCCATGTTCGCCCAAGGTCTTCCTACAGATGTAGAAAGTAGCCATTGCCTTTTTCTTCCCTTTCCTCTGTGTTTCTAGGATGACACCAAGATACTGGCTTCTTTCGATAACTCAAGCGTCGTTCCACCAATTGCTGGTCGTTTGAAGTTTGGTATCTTATATTTTCGTGAGAACAACACACCAATAACTGTCTTTTGGGGATTAACCCCCAGACCGTTTTGGTATGCCCAGCTCGCGGTCGTTCCCAGTGCAGATTCCAGAAGATCACTGATTGTAGGTAGGAACATCCGCATAGGCCACGACCTTGTATCCGCTCCTCCCCAACTGAAGAAGAAGGTCGTTGAGGACTAAGGCCCACAGTAGAGGGCGATATAACTCCCCCTGCGGAGTACCTCGTGTGACCGTCTTCCTTGAAGAGGAGGTGCCCAGATTAGCGCTAATCGTTCTGCTCTTGAGAAACGCTGTCTAGCCATATGGTTACCGTCGGGTGTGTGCCAATCTTGGTCAGTGCGGCCGTTATTGACTCGATCCTGACGTTGTTGAAGGCTCCCTCTATGTCAAGGAGAGCCGCCAAAGCATATTCCTTATGGCTAAGAGTCTTTTCGATACTCCCAAAACTTCGTGTAGTGCGGTCTCAACTGATCTACCTTTGAGGTAGGCGTGCTGAGCTCCGTTGAACACTTGTCTGTCGAGTTTGGTTCTTATGTATAGATCAATCCGCCTTTCCATCGTTTTCAGCAAAAATGAGGATAGACTAATGGGTCTGTAGTCCTTTGGAGAGATGTGGTTTATCTTCCCGGCTTTGGGGATGAAGACCACTCTCACCTCTCCATGCTTGGGGACGTACCCAATTCGGAGACATCTTTCGAAGATTTTCTTCAGCCATGGTAGCAGGGGCAGGCAGGTTGCCTGCAACATGGCTGGTCGTATATCATCCGGCCCCGGTGGCTTGTAGGGACCGAAGGAATTAATGACAGATAATCTTGTCTGGTGCCATAATGTCATGTCACGTATGAGGTCCTCAGTTTCCTCTCCCTGGAGAGAGAAGCTCTTGAGAACGCTGTCTAGCCATATGGTTACCGTCGGGTGTGTGCCAATCTTGGTCAGTGCGGCCGTTATTGACTCGATCCTGACGTTGTTGAAGGCTCCCTCTATGTCAAGGAGAGCCGCCAAAGCATATTCCTTATGGCTAAGAGTCTTTTCGATACTCCCAAAAACTTCGTGTAGTGCGGTCTCAACTGATCTACCTTTGAGGTAGGCGTGCTGAGCTCCGTTGAACACTTGTCTGTCGAGTTTGGTTCTTATGTATAGATCAATCCGCCTTTCCATCGTTTTCAGCAAAAATGAGGATAGACTAATGGGTCTGTAGTCCTTTGGAGATGTGGTTTATCTTCCCGGCTTTGGGGATGAAGACCACTCTCACCTCTCCATGCTTGGGGACGTACCCAATTCGGAGACATCTTTCGAAGATTTTCTTCAGCCATGGTAGCAGGGGCGAGGCAGGTTGCCTGCAACATGGCTGGTCGTATATCATCCGGCCCCGGTGGCTTGTAGGGACCGAAGGAATTAATGACCCAGATAATCTTGTCTGGTGCCATAATGTCACGTATGAGGTCCTCAGTTTCCTCTCCCTTGTGTGGCTCAGTGTCGTTGATGTCGTTGGATTCGTCACCGATAGGTTAGGTTAAGGCGGTAGCGGAGGGATAGAGGAGGGGTCCAGTTAGTGGACCATTGTGATGCCACATGGGCGCGAGCCTCTTCTCCTGGCCTCAACCGTGGTGAGCAACTAAGTGCCGAGCTAAGGGGCAGTCCCATCTGGTGGCCTGGATGTATTTTAGACAGAGTCCCCGGTTTGGTTTCGGAAAGGTCCGAAATGTCTGTAAGGAAAGGGGCCCCGAGGAACCGTAGTCTTCGGTTTCCCCAGGGCCGGGCAGAGACAGAAGAAGTGGTGAACCGAGTCCTCCCCCCTCCTCGTCCCTACAACTTCTGCAGAAGTCGTTGTGAGGATCGACAGTCTTGCAGCGTGTGTGCCGATCTGCCAGTGCCCCGTGATGGCTCGGGTGACGGCGGAGCAATGTGCTCTGCTGAGTCTATAAAGCTCTTCCGAGCGCTTTTTCGAACGATTTGGCCAAATCGCTCTTGAAGTTCTGCATGTGATGGTCAACTGCCATCGCCTGTCAGCAATTTGCTCGAATGCCTCGTGCGTTAATAGCCTGCACGTAGCTAGAGGCATCGCCACTTGCTCCCTCCAGAAGAAGAAGGGTACAGTAGTGCCCTGCCTAGCTAGCTCGTCGGCGGTATTGTTCCCGGCAATGTCCCTATGTCCTGGGACCCATATTAGGGAGAGATCCTGCTGCTCCGCGGTCTCATATTTATAATTTATAATTTATAAAACCGACGGCATTTGCACAATATTTATGTATGTACATATATTAATTGAAATAAATGTGTCTAAAATAGGGATAAGTAGATAAGTATATGTACATGTGTAAATGTGCAGTTTCAAATAAGTCAAACAATTAAAAGCTTTAGTTTTTATATTTTATTTATTTTCCATGCCCAAGTGTCCGCTACCTTCCCCATCCACTCTGCCCGTCTTCATTTATGTTACGGCAGGTCAGGTCATACTTGCGCATGAAACTCAAAAACGATAATTTGCCCAGTTCTTTGCTTTCTTAGCGAACGCAGAGAACAAAAACTTGCACGTCGCACCTTCAATACTCTAATGGGCATCTCGTCGAATGTAAGGTCAAACATGATATCCATTATGAGTATTTACATGTGCATATCGGTGTATCATTTATTTTATCCTATATAAAACAAATTAACATACAAAGGATACAAGAAAATATATTCTGTGACAAGCTTCTTCAAAACGCGTCACTATGCCAAAAATTCTAAGGTCAGGGTATGTGTGGAAAGAAATATAAAAATTTCAACGCGAAATGCGACGACCAAATCCTATAACCCATACACGCACAGTTTGTGAGTACTCAGTACACACGCACGTCTAAGTCGCTACGAACCACAACACCAAACCCCAAATCAGAAGTCGAACCAGTTGAAGACAATACAGACATACATTTTTATGTCCGTGTGACAGAAATGTTGGATTGCGAACATGTTCAAAGGGGTTCTGGGTTCCGGAATTCAAATTCAGCTGCGACAAATTCGTTACAAGCGGTGGCCAATCTATAATGTATTTGGTCAGTGCCCGAAGCCATGTCTTCGGGATTTGTCCTTGGGAGAAAATCCCCTCATAAATCCGTTTGAGCTAATTTATGGCTCTTTGTCCAACTTGGATCAGCTGGGCTGGGATAATGCCGTCTGGTGCCGCGGATTTATAGGGCTTGAAGCTTTTTATTGCCCAGGATATATTCTCCTGACTTAACAGGTTCAGAATTGAGCCCGTGGCATTAGACGGATGCGCTCTGTAGGTTGGTCTGTTTACAGCGCAGCCTGGGAAATGTGTACTGAGAAGGAGGCTTAGCGACTCGGAACTGGATGTCGTCCAGGATTGGTCGGCTTTCCTCAAATACCCCAAGGTTGGAGTTGATTTCGAGAGTACTTTACGTAAGCGCCAGGCTTCGGAGTTACTCTCGATTTCGGTGCAGAACTGGCGCCATGACTCGCGTTTGGCTTTCCTGAGTTCTTTTGTTGTATGTTGACAGACTTGCTTTGTATTCGGCCCAGTTTTGCTCAACGTTAAGAGCTGGGGTCTCAGGGAGAGTTTGGCAAAGAAAGTCCACATAGCGTGTCCAGTTAGTCCGCCTGAGGTTACGTAACTGGGCTGGACTCGGTATGGTGAACGTGAAGACAGTTTCCACGTACCTGTGGTCCGAGAAGGAGTGTTCTTCAAGGACCCTCTAGAATACTATGTTATCCTGTGGCGTATGAGAGGCAAGCGTGAGGTCCAGGACCTCCTTGCGGTTCTTAATAATGAAAGTGGGATCATCCACACGGTTTAAGATGACCATCTGTGTGTCAGTAAGTGGCTAAAAAGAGGAACTTACCCGTTCGTTTGTGTCAGTGCTTTCCCACTGACTGTGGTGAGCGTTGGCGTCGCATCCCACTAAAAAAGGCCGATGTCCTTGGCCTCGCAGTCTGCGACGAGAGCGCCCTCAAGGGCGCATGTGGAGGGAGGGTCTGGCTGGTCGTGACCCATGTACGCCGAGCAGATGCGGAGTGAGCGCTCCTGGCCTTCTAGGCTCACCGCCGTGTGGTCTTCATTGCTAAAATTTGGGAGCAAAAAATAAGTGCAGTTCTCTTTTTGCAAGAATGCAGGTGCGTATTTTACCTGGGGAGTCAGCTAAGTATAGCTTATAATCAGGAGTCCTCAAACCGGAACCCTGTCGGCCCCACCCTTGGCTAGGTGGAGCAATAAGGTAGCACATGCTGCCTTACAATGGTGGAGGTTTATCTGCAGGAGTGTCAGGGTTCATTCCTGAGACTCGCCTCCACCACTGTCGTGTCGACGTCGCTCTCCGCTTAGTCGTCGTCCTCCCCGACGTCGATACGTCTGAGACCTCTGGCCAGGTCGCTCGCGTCGGACTCGTAGCGATCCAGGATATCGTCAGACACCATGGACGCCACGTCCGACGCCTCGGGTTGGCTCCCCGCTTCCGGGACTTCAAGCTCGAGGTCTGGCTGGAACTCGACTTGCCCCTTGGAGTCGTTTTTGTAGGGGACTATGGTCACCTTACGGTAGCCATAGTCCACCACTCCTGATGACTCTCCAAGGAGCACTAGCGACTCCTCGTTCAGGACGAGGATTATCTCTAGCCTTGAGAATCTTCTCAGGTTCTGCGGGTTTGACCGACACCCACGCTCGGGACCTGTTGGTCAGGTGCGTCTTCTCCCGCTTGGCTCGCTTGGCTCGCTGGGCTTGGTCTGGCTGTGTGGCGTTGTCCTCCGCCGAGCGTTGCCGCTTGTTAGGGGCTGGGCTGCTCCTTTCCGATTTTGGCTGGTTGGAAGTCTGGAATGATTGAGCTGGCCCAAAGCCTCTGCTCCATCCCCTTTGCCGATGCCACAAACTCCGGATCTTGGTTGGCCAGTATGAAGGCAGCATGCCTCCTGTCCTGGTAGAACGGCTTACCTCCCTGGCTTGCAGACCCGCCGAGTGCCGAGGTTGCCGGGGTTTCCCCGGTCGCGAGGCGCTTACCAGCCGCGATGACGCTCTGCTTATAGGCCAACCCGATGACCGGTTTGACCCCGGTGCCCCCGACGTGGATGGGCCAGATTTGCTTATCGGAGCCCTCCCGCAGCGGATTCTGCTGGAAGACGGTGGACCGACTCAGTCTCCTTCCTCGTCTTCTTTGGACCTGGTTTCCCAGGCGTTGATCTAGAGGGATGATCTTGTCCCTCCGGTACTTTAAGAGGGTACCGAGCTCCTTTGCGGTAGTTTTATTTATATTTACAGATTTTGGCATAGTTGGTCCCACGAGTAGGCGGGAAGAGGTTAGTCGCCCGAGGCATAGCCCGCGTGCCCCGGGAAGCCTGATTTAAACTGGAGGTCGGCAGGCATCCAGAGTTCGCATACTCACGACCGAGCACCCCCCCGGCCACGCATCCATCAGCGCACGCTGTTCCGCCTTGGATTGGAGTGATTACTCTGAGAGTTTTATTCTCTCCGCCCGACTACCATTAGCCAGCATCCTTGGCAGAGACCTGACCGTACCAAGGACCTATTACCAGCCGCCCTCACGAGGAGAGTATAGTCGCACTTCCACTGGTGTGTACAGTTACACCAGGTGACGGACCGCCCGCGATTCCACTGCGTCATAGAACCGGGCGTGGCAGCATCGGGTTGGGGCAAGCCCCAGCCCCAGGCAACCCTGCCCCCGTCCGGAGTGTACAGTGATCGCCGGTCGGACTGTCATCCGTGATTCCCCTATATCACCCGAGTGGCTGACGGCCACTCACCGGTAACATCTGAGCATCCCGGGAAGTGGGTGTTCATGAGGAGCTCTAGGGATTCCTGACTGTTTTCTGCGAAGGCACTGTCCTGGTCGCGGAGCAGTCCAGGTGCGGTTGGCGCCTTTGAGAGCACCCGTCGAAGCCTTGAAGCCTCGGTGGTACCATCTATGGCATCGCAGAAGGCAGCCCATGACTCCCTTTTCGCCTTCCTACAGGTGTTCTTGTAAGTGTAAGCTGCGGCGATATTCATTGCAGCTTTCCTGTGTGTTTGTCACTTTTGCCCTGTTGAAGAGCCTCCTTGACTTTTGCTCAGCTCCCGCGTCCACCACGGATTGCGATTGGACTTTGGAGGTCGGCTGATCGGGCAAGATTCAAGGAAGGCCCCTGTAGGGCTTTAGTGACATTCTGAGCCGCTTACTCTAGTGCTTCCGTTTTGAAGGATGTTCCTTTCTGGTGGGGGAGGTAGTGCCTTCCTTACGGTTGCGGAGAAGCGGCTCCAGTCTGTCCGCTTGGGATTGCGGTAGGCCTTGGGCCTTTCTTTGTTCCATTTGATGCTGAACACTATCCTGTAGTGGTCGGAGAAGGAGCACTCACCGGACACATCGGACACTGTCCGAGGCAAGTGTTATATCAATAACCTCTGCACGGTTCTTGTTGCGGAAGGTGGGGTGGTCTCCCCGGTTGCATACAACAAGATTTGTGGACAGAATGTACTCGAATAGTGACTCTCCTCTGAAATTTGTGCCCGTGCTTCCCCAAAGGGAGTGATAGGCATTCGCGTCGCAACCTAGGAGAGACCCTCTTTCCGCACTTGGTGGATTAAAGGCCCTGACATCCCCGAGGGTGGGTCCTCTTTTCTCATACGGCAGGTATGCCGAGGCCAGGTATAGCTTCTTCCCATCCTTCCTCTCACATAGTTCTACCGTTAGGTCCGGAGTGCTGTACCTGCAAGAAAACAGAACATTAAGCTCGCTTCTTACCACGATACAGGTTCTTGGCTTACCCACGGGGTGTGGCGTGAGAAGGCGGTATCCGCGACCGTTCAGTCCCCGAACCCCTCCCTTAACGGTCCAGGGCTCTTGGATGAGGGCCATGTCCGCCGATGGTACACTTGAGTTGTTCAGAGTGGGGACGGCGCTGGCGGGGCAACCGCTCTGTGGGCATTCAGCCACATCTCAGTGTTAGCACTCCAGCTACGCAAGCGGCTGCCCTCGCTTTCGCCTCATACTTAAGAGCATTTTTTCCCCGGCGACGCTCTCTTCAATCTTAAATTCACCACGGGCACGCTCCCGCCCACGATCACGCTCCCGCTCTCGCTGCCGACAGCCCTCGGCAGCTTGAGCGCACCTTTCCATCTACGTGCGCTCCCGCTCCCGCTCTCGCTCCCAGCAGCCCTCGGCAGCTGGAGCGTAACTTCAATTCATTCGTTTGCTTCACCCTAAGCGACTCGGGCTACCTTCGCACGCGAGTACTCCCTGTACAAAAACCCATATACATATACAAATAAATCTACTGAAATTGACGACCCCCGACTTTCTCTTGGACTTTTCTTGGAACTCCCGACCTGGACATTTTGCGACGCCCCTTGGCTCAAATATTGGTCCTTCGAGCCGGATTGACTGCTTCCCCAAAAGCTCTCCAACCTTCGAGCACGGCATCGCCCTCACCACAGGAATTCTCAAGATAAGTACGCTTGCCTTCTTTACCATAAACCGCCTCCATTTAGCGGTTTATGTTTTCGAGAAAAATTCCGCAATTTCAAGTGCCGCGACCGAAGTACATATATATAGCCTTATATATGTACTATCGCCATCTCCGTTATCCGTAGTGCTTCCAACTTCGCCACCGCCATATTATCGGCAATTCCGGCCGTTCTCCGGTACTTCACTTCGAATTACCAGTAATACGGTAGTTTTTCGTCGGTTTCTTTTGTCCGTCCATAACTCGCGGACAAATTATTTACCAAAATAATTAATTATTTAATACAATATATTAAATAAAAGTGTATTCCGCGCCTATGTATGTACGCACATTCCAGCCCATGAGAGCGGCTTGCGTACATACACACACACATACATTAATATTTCTCTAGTGTGTTCCATCCGCGCCTACCCCAATAATATATATATTGGCACGCTCCAAGTGCCAGTGAATTCACACACACATACACTAATATTTCTTCAGTGCGTTCCATTCGCGGCCTACCCCAATAATATATATATTGGCACGATCAAGTGCAAGTGAATTCGCACACACCTACATTAATATACAGGTCTCCAAGAGCATTCCATCCGCGCCCTACCCTAATACAATATACACTGGCACACTCCAAGGTGCCAGTGAACACAAATACACATACCAACATATACACATTACAGCAGCAATAAAAGTATCCATCCAGCTACCTGTGTTTTCTTAATTAAATTTATTATTTATTTTATTTATTTATTTATTACATTTATTTGCATAGTTGGCTCCCAACTATATACATACATACACACATTCAACAAAAATACCAAACAATTAAATACCGCATTCCACAACTCCGCGCAAGTGCCATATTTGAAAATCCGCGATTAAGTGAAATTCGGCCCTCCAACCACTTTTCGCAAGGGTCTCCAATTTCTCCCACAATCTCCAGAGTCCAAATTAATTACTCGCGACCAAGGCACGGCGCGCATTTTCCGTAATTATTTGGCAATTTACCTTACAATTGGCAAATTTGTGTTCCGTGTTTTTGAAATTTTTGTTCCGAGAGTGAAAGGTGTCCCAAAACTATCGGCATCGAACCCGGTGTTCATCGAATAGAGAAAAATAAATTAATTAAAGAATCCGACCACGTCAAGAAAAACCTCCAAGTTTTTTTTGGTTCACAAACAAAAATATTTTTTGTTGTTTTGATAAAAAATTATTGTTGTTCCGTTTCTGTGAGGTGTCCGTGCCTGCATCCATTGCTTCCTTCCATCCGATAGTAACCCAGTTCCTCTCGACTGCGTCAAGGGGTAAACGGAGGAGCATCGCACAGTCAATATTTCCAAATATTGCTACTCCAGTGTGACCGTTCCTCTCCTCAGCTCGGCTCAATATAGGGTCACTCATTGTTTGAGATTTCTCACCTACAGGTGATCTCAAACAATCGAGTCGTTCCGATTATTGCCTTCCAGCTAGCTTGAAGCCTTTTGTCTGATAGTCCGTGTTTTGGGTTACGGGTGTTTCCTGGCGGTTCCGAGTCAACTCTACTCAGACCAGTCTGCAGTCCTCACAGACTTCCAAAAACGATTTTTCTTGCGTGGGTCCTTTTAAATTATGCCAACAGGTCACAAGGACGGCAAACAACTTTTGCCTGTGACCTCGTCAACCGGCTACGCACCTCGTCCGCCTCGGAACTACTCCGACACAGCCAATCAAGGCATCCCTCACTCCGAGAGCAGCCAGTCCTGCTACAAGGACCAAATCGGTCCTATTCCCGTCTCCGGTGACCCTTAAGGTTCCATCGGTGACTAAACAGGATCCGAAAGGCTGCATCACTAGTCCCGTCAGCTCTCGCCACTTCACCACAATGGCTCAATCCGCCACCTCTGCCGCTCGGACCAAATTGGTAGCCGCCATTGGCCGACTATCCCACCTGGCAGAGCGTATCACTTCCGCCCCATCCGACCCTCTGTCCGAGGTCCGCCGAGGCCAAATCCTCAGCATGTGGACGGACGTCGAGGCCGAATACAAGGCCTGTTCCGCGGTGATGGCTGACGAGGATCCAGAAATCAAGCGGACATCCGGGAAACATATGGCGAATGCTATGGGGTATTTGAGCAGTGTCTCAGCGACCTCAATGCCCAGCTGGCCCCCTCCGCAGTCCTTCCTCCCGCACAGCCAGTCCAACAGGGCGGCTGTCGACTGCCTCCCGTCAATATTGAGGTTTTCTCAGGGGACTACGTCCGCTGGCCGACATTCCGGGATCTGTTCACCGCGGTCGTGATAAACAATCCAAAGTTATCTCCGGTAGAGAAGTTATACTACCTCACCGAGAAGACCAGGGGCGATCAAAGGCCATTGTAGAAAAGTCCCCTCACGAATGACGGTTTCGAGTCCGCCTGGTTGGCTCTCCGCAGCCGATATGAAAATAATCGGCTTCTGGTGACCAACCAGATTAACATTCTCCTCTTCTTGCCCCGCGTAACTTCCGAATGCAGTCGTGCTTTGAAGGAACTTCAAAGTACGATGCAGGAGTCTAAATGCGCTAGCGGTATCCAACGCTTGCACGGACAATTGGGATAGTCTGCTTGTCACTATCTGCGCTTCAAAATTGCCGAAGCTAAGCCGCGCCTTATGGGAAGCGTCCGTGACGGACAAGAAAGAAGTGCCGCCCTGGAAGGAAATCGACTCCTTCCTCACTCAGCGCTATTTGACGCTCGAAGCTATTGAGAGCGACCCTTCCACTTCCCGAGTGGCTACGAATCCGCCACCCTCCCAAGGCGGCCAGAATCCATCCACTTCTTGCAACCGATCCAATCCATTCCGGTCGCACGGCAGTTCGGTGCCGAACAAGGTTCTTTCTTTCAAGAACCAAGTGAGTCCGAAGAAGAGGACGTGTGATCTCTGTTCCAAGGAGAATCACCCGATCCGACTATGTCCGCGCTTTCTCAACATGTCCGCTGATGCACGTTCAAATTGCATCAAGACAAAACAGCTGTGCCTAAACTGCTTCGCAAGAGGCCATCAGCTTCGCGACTGCTCAAGCAGCCACAATTGTTCCACTTGTGGAAGTCGGGAGTCGTCGCGTGTTTCCTCTCGTGAATAATCTCGTACTCTGCCGCTAATCGGGTTAGCTGTGACAAGCTTTCCAATTCGTCTCGTCGCATGTATAGTTGGAGTCCTGGCAGGGCGTTGTCGTAGATCCTATAGAGCTCCTAGGTCGTACTCGGCATGGTGCATGAGTAGCCGTATCTCGATGAGATAGTCTTTGAATGGTTCTCCCACCGCTTGCTTGCGGCCTTGGATCTGGTCCTCCAATTGTTCGAAATACCTTGGCGGCAGAAAATAAACCAGAAACTCCTGGCGGAAATGTGCCCAGGAACTGCCCTGTAGTTGGCTGGTACGGTGCCAGCGACTGGCTCGGTCGGAGAGTAGTTCGGCCATGCTCCGAGGCAGCTGGTTGGTGTCCACTCCGTATGCGCGTGCGCGTTCCTCGAGTAGTTCCAGAAACTATATTGGGTGATCTTCTCCGTTGAACTGGATGCCCCATCCGCGGATGCGTTCTGCTGTGCGTGCGACGTGGTTATAGTCGGGCCCGACCCTGCGGGGACTTGCAAGCCTGCTTTGGGGTCCCATCCTCCGGTGCCTGATGGTCCTGGGTAGTGGGCAACGGGACTTGGAGCGTCCTGCTGGTCTTGCGTATTGTCTCTCGAGTTCTGCCAAGCGAGTCCAGGCACCCGGCGGGAGTGGTCCGGCGACTAGTATGGCAAAGTTCTTGCGCAACTCTTCAACAGTTCCTTCGGTGTCAAATTCGAATTCCTTGGCGAAGGCCTCCAGCTCGTCTCGGCGGCGCTTGTAGATCCAGCCGATGCTGACGCCTGGATTGGCGATTGGCTCGCTGGTGTGGAAATCAATGCTCGCGTCGTCTTCATAGGCTTCCATGGTGATTGGACTGAGTTTTGTATCGGACTTGTGTTCTGTGGTTAGCTCTACTATTCTTTCTCGGTGGCCGTGGGTCTTTAATCCACGTAGCCCCGTGTTAAGGTTTTCTCTTTAAGTTTCCTTAAAGTTGCCAGAAAGTTGGCTTTGAAAACTCTCTTTAAAGATTCCGTAAGTCCTGCTCGGGCGCCACTTGTAAGGGTACCTATCTCAGACTGAGGTAGGCTCAATCTGTCCAGGGTTCTCTACAAAAATTTTGTAGTATTGCTGGAACTTTAGGGCAGGGGCTTGGCCGTGAGACCGAAAGTGGAGCGGGCGTAGAGTCTTGTTACCGTGTAGGTAGTTTGGTAATCGCACTTGGCGATGAAAGGAAAAACGCTGACACCTGAGTTTTGGTGTGTGCGGTAATATGGGTTTTTGGCGTCACCTGATTTGTGTTCGCGCTCGGCGAAGAAATGAAGACACTTCGTTGAGTTTTTGAGACTGTGGCGCGTGTGTCGATTCTGCATGAATCGATCGGCGCGTGGGACTGTAAATGTCCGGTGTATGGTGTTTGTGTTGTTGGATTATATATGACAACGTAACTTAGTGCTATTAGTACGAATATGTATATGAATGCAAAGTAACTTAGTGCTATTAGTATGAATATGTATACGAATGTAACGGTTCGTTACAATATGTGTGTCAAATAATTGGCAGAACGGAGAAGTGTTCAATTCGGAAATATTTGGAAGTGGATCTACCTACATATCTAGTCGTAAGGAATATCTGGACTAAGGTTTCCCTTCCACCGATGCTTGCTGGGAACGGATCATCTCTCCTGGGTGCAGCGAAGAGATCCGGCTCAAAGGACCAAATGATTTGCAGGTGGGTGGTTTCCTTCCGCTTAGTGGATGAGAGCCCTTGCATTTTCAGAGGTGGGGCCTCTTCTTCTTACGGAAGGTATACCGAGGCAAGGTACGTGGGCCGTCCCAGATTTTAGCAAATTTTTTTTTTCAACATAGGACTATTATGTCGTTACACTTTTTCCAGCGATGTTCAATAGCTTCGATACCTTTTATACCCGTACCCCCGTACGAGCGCTTGAAATTGCCAGCAGGCGCGGGCCCGTTGTCGGTGTGGAGGTTTTCAGGCGAGTACCAAGAGGAACTTATAGCGAGCCTGGCAATCGCTGAAAAAAGCCACTCGCCCAGGCCGGGACCCAGCAGACCGCGGCCAGCGAGCGTAGGCAGCCAGGGGTGACGATGACGGCGGCGGCAGGCCAAGAGGCGTCGAGGAGCCGTTTTGATGAGGAGCGGGAAGTTCTCGAGGTGCAGTCAGGTTGGCTGCCTCGCCTGAACTACGCCAATGTGGCGTAGGGGTCGTTTCGGTCGTTTCGGTTCGATGGGACGGTATGGTAATGGTATGTTTTGCTGCATTAGCATTCATTACCCTGACAAACGCCAATGTTTCGGCAATTTTCCGATACGAAAATCCATTATTGTGGACGTTTCTCATGTCCATGGGTACCTGAGTACTTCTATGCACGTTCCTTCCGTCCCTATTATCTGAACTTTTGCTTTATGGATGTTTTTTATATCTTAAATTACTAAAAAGTAATTACTATCAATAATAAAAAAACTAAAACCTCTGAGAAATTTAATTTTTTTACGAAATATAACATATTTTCTTTCGGGTGTCCCTATTATTTCGCACAGCCCAAATCAATGATATTCCGAACAAAATTTTTAATTACTTTTTTTACCATTACACTTGGATTTTTTACTTTTTGTTTAGAGAGTGCAAACATAAATCAACTAATAAAAATTAAGATCAGCTCAAAATTCCTAAAAACAGCAATTTTATTGAGCATTTTCTGAAGCATGGCCAACTGTCCTTATTATTAATCACATGACTGTATGTCGTCTACATCTACCTCATCTACATCTATATCATATACATCACTTCTCACAACAACACACGGACACTGCACGAGGCAGAGCGTGAGTGTGAGTGTGAGAGAATCAGTAGCTGATATTCGCTACTGATATTCGCTCCCCATAAATGACTTACGTCGCAAGGGGGCGGGGCAAGAGGAAAATCGCTGCTGAAAATTCATTTCATCATTGTGGCTACAATAATGATCCGATCTGAACTATATTCGGCAGTCTGGTAGATATGATCATTCTCTACGATACTGCATTTTTCGTTTTTTCCAATCTTCAAAATTGCGTACTTTCCTCTTTTTTGGGTGGCGGAAAGGGGCGTGGCGAAATTTCGAAATACTCTTGTACTGAAGTGGTATCACAGGAGTCTGGACAGAAAGTTTGGTTGTTCTAGCTCTTATAGTCTCGTTCATCTGTACGAATGGGCAAAGTCGACACGTTGGTGTGTGAGTGTGAGCAAGAGGGAACGATGTTTTTCGAAATGGTCTATTGTGGCTATACTAATGATCCAATCCAATTCAGATTTGGTCCCCTGATAGTCTTTCTCTAAGATTCTGCATTCTGCGTTTTCTGTTATCTTTTAAAATTGTGGACGCCACAGATGTGTGCCCTTTGTGGGGGCGGAAGTGGACGGGGGCAGAAATTTTGAAAAACTTTTCTAGGAGTAAAGATATCACATCAGTCTGGAAATAAAATTTGGAAATATTTCGGCTCGAGCGTTTTTTTTAAATAGACCAAAGGAGGTGTCTACAAAAATATTAATTAATTTCTAAAAAGAGCTGCAATTGTATTGGTTAATGGAAATCAAATAAAATTATTGGATACATTTTGTTTTTAATTTTTCTTTCGTTTGGTCAAATTACCGGAAAAGCGTTAAAAACTTGGGATTTTAAATATCATTTTTTTTTTTCTTAATATGATATGACTATAGTATATGACTTTGATCTTAATAAAGTTTGTATGCACTGAAATTGATTTAGTTGTACCAAAAATACAAATCGGCTTACATTTGCAAAACCACCGACTAGAGAAATCAGAAATGAATACAATTCAAAAGTACGGCTTATTTTTTGTCGCTGAGGGCATATGGTTGCTCGGGTACGACGTACATAGGAACTTAGGACGAAAAGAGGCGGTACAAGTCATTATCTGAGAGAGCTTGTAATATCGAAATATCTTTGAATATCTGATTGAGAATTTTCCAAGGATTCAAAAAATTCATATCTAACTGCTAATTTTTTTTCTAATTTTTCTTTTTAAAGTTTTTATATTTTCAGTATTTTTCAACTTTGTTATTGTTCGAGCAGAACCCCGCCGGCTAGCCGTTTACAATGTCATTATTGGCCTTCAGCCGCATATGTTTGTTTGATACTAAATTATTATTTTTTTTCATTATGTGCGCTTAAACTTTGAACTTGCTTGTCCTTAAAGCGCTCTCTAAGAATTCGCTCTTCGTTATCTACGACTCTGCGCTGCTTATCTATGGCGAGCGAAGCGGTCGAATCGGCAATGCCAAGGGCAAGAACTTGCCATTCGGATGTCATTAAAGAACCTACTTTTGAATTTTAAGTCTGCGCCGTGTTCTTATTTATTCGGAATAATTATTCGGCCGATAGGAGATAAAACCATTATCCCCACATAAAATTTGGTGACCCCGACGTGATCATCTGAATTGCATTGTCAACTAAATGAACATTTATTTTCGGACTTAACAATTGCAGCTTTTACAGCTTCACAGTTACGCGCATTACCTGTAATCTCTGTGCTTGCGGTTTCCCTTTACATACTGTACAGTGTGCTTTTTTCTATCGTGCGAAATGTTTTTTAAAAAAGCAGAGTGACTTCGATTTTTACCAATCATCGAAAAATTCCAGTATCTTCGTGGATGCTTAGATGGTGCTGCGCTGGCCACTATTTGTTCCCTGAAGCTCTCTGAGGAAAATTACGACAAGGCGATAAATTTATTAAAGTTGCGATTTTATAATAGGCTTATGCATTTTTTCAGGCACATGTCAAACCTATTTTCGGACTTCAAAGGGGGTGAAGAAGGGCTCGGCCAGCGGATTGCGTGAGCTCAGCGACAAGCTCAATGCTTATTTACGAGCTCTTCAGACCTTGGCTACACCTCAGGAGATTTCGGATGCTGATTTACATAGTGTGCAGGAAATTGAACCACAAAACACAGGAAAAGTGGAAGGAGAACGTGCCGACCTCAAAATTGCACCGGTGGTCAGGCTTGGAATAGCCAGCAGGTGGGAAAAAAGCAATCCTAGCACACTTATCACTGCCATTGAAGACCAGTCTATCTCAATATGCAATTATTGCAAAATCCTCCGATCACTACATATCTCGATGTCAGGCATTTTAAACCTCCCTGTTTTTTATCGATACAAGGAGATGAAAAAAGCCACTTATGTCCAAACTGCTTCAATAAAGGTCATAAATTTCAGCGCGGCAGGTCAGGAACATGCAAGCATTGCCAGGCAAAGCATCACACACTGCTCCACATGCAACCGTACGCTGAGGCTGCTTTGGCGTTGCCGAGCACGGAATCGAGCCAGCCAGAACCTACGACATCCTTAGTGGCGAATTAATATCCTAGCCCTTTCCCCTCGAGTCCGAAATCTCTCCCTAGCCAAAACGTGTTGCTAGCTGCTGCAATTGTATATGTCAGAGATCGTTGTGGATCACTTATTCCATGTCGTGCCATTTTGGATTCCGCCTCTCAGGTTAATTTTATAATATCGAGACTTGCCAATAAGCTGCAATTGGATCCTCATCCGTCTCACGTTCAAATCGCCGGTATTGGGGAGGCAATGCTTCCTTCAAGCAAGGCTGTGGACATCGCCCCGCAAACCTGGGACGCAATCTATCGCGGCTTTCTCTCTGCAATTATCACTGCGTCCATTACAGGAATGCAGCCAAACTTTGGCCTACACGCAAAGGATTGGCCAATGCCAAATAATCTCAAACTAGCTGACCCTAGTTTCGTCAAGCCGCCACGGATAGATCTCTTAATAAGTGCTGGTCTTTTTTTTTTCTATTGTGTGTCGGTCAGATTCGACTGTCGACATTGCAGAAGACAAAACTTAGCTGGATAGTGTTAGGAAGCATTAATAGCTCTGAGAATAAGCGTGCCGCGCTTGTAGTGGTTGAAGAGTCCCCTGACATCTTCGCTGAAGAAACCAATTTAAACGACGTTGTAAGGCGTTTTTGGGAGATAGATGCTGATTATTCACCTTCATCAATTTCGGAGGAGGATGTTCATTGTGAACAGCATTTTGTCACAAATTACGAGCGCCTAGATTCGGAGCTTACTCCGTGCGTTTGGCAACTAACCCAGAAGAACTGGGAGAATCGTATCAGCAGGCGTTTTTCCATTTGTAGAGGAAGCTAACCAAAATGCACAGCCTAAGGCCAAATATACCGAATTTCTTCAGGAGTACCTTGATTTAGGACACATGTCGCCATCTTCACGGCAGTCTGACTTTCCGCAGTACTTCATGCCCCACCGTCCGCAAGCAGGAAAGTACAACCACCAAATTGCGCGTAGTGTTCGACGGTTCTGCAAAAATAGCGGCTGGAGTATCACTAAATAATACTCTGATGGCTGGACCCACTATTCAACCTAAAATAATGGAAACTCTGCTTCGTTTCCGCTTTTTTAAAGTCGCTTTATGCGGCGATATCTGCAAAATGTATCTCTGTGTACGCGTTTCCAATCCCGATCAAATCGTGCAGTGCATCTTATGGCGCAACGACCCGAAGGAGGAGATCCTGTTGTTCAAGTTGGAAACTGTCTCCTACGGAACTAAATCTGCTGCTTTCCTAGCAATTCGTGCTATGCATCAACTGGAAAATGATGAGGAGTCCCGCTTTCCACTTGGTGCAGAAATTGTTGGAAGAGATTTCTATGTCGATGATCTCATCAGGTGAAGGAGCTTCTTTCGAAAGGATGTTTTCCCATACGTAAATGGTGTTCCAATGAAGCCGCTGCTTTGGAAGACGAATCTGAGGCAGACAAACGGACAATCTTCTTTAACTTCGCTCATGTCAGAGCCTCACAGAATCCATTTTTGGACGATTTGGGATGAATTCGGGTTGGAGGCCGACTCCAGAATTCTGATTTAGACTACGAAGCAAGGCACCTAAAGGACGCCCTGTCACTGTCTCTTCATGCGGGAGCTCAAGGATTGCTGCGACAGAAATTCTGGCCCATAGGTGGGCGCAAATACGTTGCAAGCATCATTAACAAGTGTGTTCGATGTTTTCGTTTAAAGCCAGTGATGAAGGAGCATATCATGGGGAGCTTGCCTGCAGACCGCGCAAGGACCAATCCAGCATTCCAAACTACAGGCGTGGACTTTTGCGGATCTTTTTACTACAAGTCGGAAGTCAGAAGCCGGCCTCCCATCAAATGCAATATTTCCGTCTTCGTTTTTCAGCACCAAGGCAACTCATTTTGGAAGTTGTTCGGGACTTGTCCACAGAATCCTTTCTGGCAACATCAAGACGCTTTATAAGTTTACGTCCCAAACCTCGAAGCAAGAAAAGAGCTCTTGGAACTCCGGCAGCTGTTTCTGAGCGACCCTCATGCGTCTGAGGTGCGTCTCAAGTGGAATCGATTGGAAGTTCAGCTCGACGAGAAAGAACGTACGGAGTCGCTTTGAACGCGACTCTACTTTTATACCCGTACTCAATCAGTACACATGTGATTTATGTGGAATTTTTCAAATGTTTTATCAGTTTATACATTTTACATTTGTTTTGCTACATTGTCATCTACATCTACATCACTTTTCACAACAACACACTGTGAGGAATTGAATTTCCTCACAAAGGTACATAAAGGGTTAAGCCGGATAAGGCACGGCGAATTCGGCCGGGCCAGCGAGCCGAGCGAAAGGAGAGGGGTCGGAGGGACGCGCGGACGGTAGCCCAGCCCATGGCCAGTGGTGGCCGTGAGAGCACGCGTGGCGCCGGGTTACCGGGTGTTGGTAGCGGCAGGGAAATGTTTTTACTAGCGAAATAAAAACCGCTGACGATCGAGTTCTCTTTTGAATATTTTTATTGATAATTAATTGGTGGTGTAGTCTGTTGGCGGGTGTGTCGGGGGGGAGAAAGAACCGCTGGAGCGTCGATGCTGACGTCTGTTGAACTGCCGGTACTGTTGGCTGATAAGCTGCCCAATGGTGTGATCGACGTTGGGTGAACTGCCCCGATTGATCAGCGGCACGCGCTATTTAAAACCGGCACCTGGTGTGTGGGGCCACTGCGTCCGCAGCTCTGTCTTGGGGGTGGGGTCCTTCGGGAGTGGGTTTTGGGTCGAGGCGTTGGTGAGTTTTGTTGGCTCTGCAGCTGACCTAGTGGCTGAGATTTGGGGTACGCTTTTGCTGAAATAGCATCGCTGAAATTGATTCGGGTCGGGTTGAGTGCAGTGTGGTATGGGAGTGGGTCTTTGGGTCGAATTGTAGGTGAGTGTTTTTGGCTCTGCAGCTGACCTATTGGCGCGCTCTTTCTGAAATAGCATTGCGGAAATTGAGCAGTGTATTGGGTAGGGTTGACCCTAATTGTAATTGGTAATTGGGTTGCCAGCTAGTGGGTCTTAGTCTGCTAGTGGGTGTATACACATGGCCCGGTTGCTGAGTCAGAACCCCAGCTATAGCACGCGGGAGCCACGCCAAGCTAAGAAACCAAGCGGTGGTTGCGCGAGGCCAGAGTCGCCAGAGGAAGGACAGCGGAGGCCCAGCAGGTATCAGTTTGTAAAGATAGCCTTACGCTATCACTTAAATTAATATACCAATAAAGAGCCAAATACGAATTTCCCAAATCAACCTGTGCGTTTCTCTTGTTGTCTGCGAGGCAACAAATAAATTCGTTGCAACGAGCTCGTCGGCCGCTGAGCCAGCCCTGCTTATCAGCCGGAAAGAAACGGTTCGTTACAACTGGCGCCCAACTTGGGGCCTCGCGACAACAAGAAAAGAGGGCAGTAGGGAAGTTTTAGGAAATTTAAGATAAGGAGAATGCAATGGATTCACTCCCCTGAAGAAGGAGGAGTTAATCCAATGCGCTCTGACATTTAGGGTGAAATTGGAAGGAACGGTGACCGAGATGCGGCGAGTGTTCAAGGATTAGGTGGAGAAGCACGAGACGGAGCCAGAGTACGCCGCCAGGTTGGAGGTTTGGGAGATTCGGGCTGTCCAGGGTTCTCTACAAGAAATTTTGTAGTATTGCTGGAACTTTAGGGCAGGGCTTGGCCGTGAGACCGAAAGTGGAGCGGGCGTAGAGTCTTGTTACCGTGTAGGTAGTTTGGTAATCGCACTTGGCGATGAAAGGAAAACGCTGACACCTGAGTTTTGGTGTGTGCGGTAATATGGGTTTTTTTGGCGTCACCTGATTTGTGCTCGCGCTCGGCGAAGAAATGATGACACTTCGTTGAGTTTGTTTTGATGTTATGGGGGGAGACTGTGGCGCGTGTGTCGATTCTGCATGAATCGATCGGCGCGTGGGACTGTAAATGTCCGGTGTATGGTGTTTGTGTTGTTGGATTATATATGACAACGTAACTTAGTGCTATTAGTACGAATATGTATATGAATGCAAAACCAACTTAGTGCTATTAGTATGAATATGTATACGAATGTAACGGTTCGTTACAATATGTGTGTCAAATAATTGGCAGAACGGAGAAGTGTTCAATTCGGAAATATTTGGAAGTGGATCTACCTACATATCTAGTCGTAAGGAATATCTGGACTAAGGTTTCCCTTCCACCGATGCTTGCTGGGAACGGATCATCTCTCCTGGGTGCAGCGAAGAGATCCGGCTCAAAGGACCAAATGATTTGCAGGTGGGTGGTTTCCTTCCGCTTAGTGGATGAGAGCCCTTGCATTTTCAGAGGTGGGGCCTCTTCTTCTTACGGAAGGTATACCGAGGCAAGGTACGTGGGCCGTCCCAGATTTTAGCAAATTTTTTTCAACATAGGACTATTATGTCGTTACACTTTTTCCAGCGATGTTCAATAGCTTCGATACCTTTTTATACCCGTACCCCGTACGAGCGCTTGCAATTGCCAGCAGGCGCGGGCCCGTTGTCGGTGTGGAGGTTTTCAGGCGAGTACCAAGAGGAACTTATAGCGAGCCTGGCAATCGCTGAAAAAGCCACTCGCCCAGGCCGGGACCCAGCAGACCGCGGCCAGCGAGCGTAGGCGAAGCCAGGGGTGACGATGACGGCGGCGGCAGGCCAAGAGGCGTCGAGGAGCCGTTTTGATGAGGAGCGGGAAGTTGTCGAGGTGCAGTCAGGTTGGCTGCCTCCTGAACTACGCCAATGTGGCGTAGGGGTCGTTTCGGTCGTTTCGGTTCGATGGGACGGTATGGTAATGGTATGTTTTGCTGCATTAGCATTCATTACCCTGACAAACGCCAATGTTTCGGCAATTTTCCGATACGAAAATCCATTATTGTGGACGTTTCTCATGTCCATGGGTACCTGAGTACTTCTATGCACGTTCCTTCCGTCCCTATTATCTGAACTTTGCTTTATGGATGTTTTTATATCTTAAATTACTAAAAGTAATTACTATCAATAATAAAAAAACTAAAAACCTCTGAGAAATTTAATTTTTTTACGAAATATAACATATTTTCTTTCGGGTGTCCCTATTATTTCGCACAGCCCAAATCAATGATATTCCGAACAAAATTTTTAATTACTTTTTTACCATTACACTTGGATTTTTACTTTTGTTTAGAGAGTGCAAACATAAATCAACTAATAAAATTAAGATCAGCTCAAAATTCCTAAAACAGCAATTTTATTGAGCATTTTCTGAAGCATGGCCAACTGTCCTTATTATTAATCACATGACTGTATGTCGTCTACATCTACCTCATCTACATCTATATCATATACATCACTTCTCACAACAACACACGGACACTGCACGAGGCAGAGCGTGAGTGTGAGGTGTGAGAGAATCAGTAGCTGATATTCGCTACTGATATTCGCTCCCCATAAATGACTTTACGTCGCAAGGGGGCGGGGCAAGAGGAAAATCGCTGCTGAAAATTCATTTCATCATTGTGGCTACAATAATGATCCGATCTGAACTATATTCGGCAGTCTGGTAGATATGATCATTCTCTACGATACTGCATTTTTCGTTTTCAATCTTCAAAATTGCGTACTTTCCTCTTTTGTGGTGGCGGAAGGGGGCGTGGCGAAATTTCGAAATACTCTTGTACTGAAGTGGTATCACAGGAGTCTGGACAGAAAGTTTGGTTGTTCTAGCTCTTATAGTCTCGTTCATCTGTACGAATGGGCAAAAGTCGACACGTTGGTGTGTGAGTGTGTGAGCAAGAGGAACGATGTTTTTCGAAAATGGTCTATTGTGGCTATACTAATGATCCAATCAATTCAGATTTGGTCCCTGATAGTCTTTCTCTAAGATTCTGCATTCTGCGTTTTCTGTTATCTTTAAAATTGTGGACGCCACAGATGTGTGCCCTTTGTGGGGGCGGAAGTGGACGGGGCGAAATTTTGAAAAACTTTTCTAGGAGTAAGATATCACATCAGTCTGGAAATAAAATTTGGAAATATTTCGGCTCGAGCGTTTTTTTTTTTTTTAAATAGACCAAAGGAGGTGTCTACCACAAAATATTAATTAATTTCTAAAAAGAGCTGCAATTGTATTAGTTAATGGAAATCAAATAAAATTATTGGATACATTTTGTTTTTAATTTTTTCTTTCGTTTGGTCAAATTACCGGAAAAGCGTTAAAAACTTGGGATTTTTAAATATCATTTTTTTTTTTTCTTAATATGATATGACTATAGTATATGACTTTGATCTTAATAAAGTTTGTATGCACTGAAATTGATTTAGTTGTACCAAAAAATACAAATCGGCTTACATTTGCAAAACCACCGACTAGAGAAATCAGAAATGAATACAATTCAAAGTACGGCTTATTTTTGTCGCTGAGGGCATATGGTTGCTCGGGTACGACGTACATAGGAACTTAGGACGAAAAGAGGCGGTACAAAGTCATTATCTGAGAGAGCTTGTAATATCGAAATATCTTTGAATATCTGATTGAGAATTTTCCAAGGATTCAAAAAATTCATATCTAACTGCTAATTTTTTCTAATTTTCTTTTTTAAAGTTTTTATATTTTCAGTATTTTTCAACTTTGTTATTGTTCGGAGCAGAACCCCGCCGGCTAGCCGTTTACCAATGTCATTATTGGCCTTCAGCCGCATATGTTTGTTTGATACTAAATTATTATTTTTTTTCATTATGTGCGCTTAAACTTTGAACTTGCTTGTCCTTAAAAGCTCTCTCTAAGAATTCGCTCTTCGTTATCTACGACTCTGCGCTGCTTATCTATGGCGAGCGAAGCGGTCGAATCGGCAATGCCAAGGGCAAGAACTTGCCATTCGGATGTCATTAAAGAACCTACTTTTGAATTTTAAGTCTGCGCCGTGTTCTTATTTATTCGGAATAATTATTCGGCCGATAGGAGATAAAAACCATTATCCCCACATAAAATTTGGTGACCCCGACGTGATCATCTGAATTGCATTGTCAACTAAATGAACATTTATTTTCGGACTTAACAATTGCAGCTTTTTACAGCTGCGCATTACCTGTAATCTCTGTGCTTGCGGTTTCCCTTTACATACTGTACAGTGTGCTTTTTTCTATCGTGCGAAATGTTTTTAAAAAGCAGAGTGACTTCGATTTTACCAATCATCGAAAAATTCCAGTATCTTCGTGGATGCTTAGATGGTGCTGCGCTGGCCACTATTTGTTCCCTGAAGCTCTCTGAGGAAAATTACGACAAGGCGATAAATTTATTAAAGTTGCGATTTTATAATAGGCTTATGCATTTTCAGGCACATGTCAAACCTATTTTCGGACTTCAAGGGGTGAAGAAGGGCTCGGCCAGCGGATTGCGTGAGCTCAGCGACAAGCTCAATGCTTATTTACGAGCTCTTCAGACCTTGGCTACACCTCAGGAGATTTCGGATGCTGATTTACATAGTGTGCAGGAAATTGAACCACAAAACACAGGAAAAGTGGAAGGAGAACGTGCCGACCTCAAAATTGCACCGGTGGTCAGGCTTGGAATAGCCAGCAGGTGGGAAAAAGCAATCCTAGCACACTTATCACTGCCATTGAAGACCAGTCTATCTCAATATGCAATTATTGCAAATCCTCCGATCACTACATATCTCGATGTCAGGCATTTTTAAACCTCCCTGTTTTTTTTTATCGATACAAGGAGATGAAAAAAAGCCACTTATGTCCAAACTGCTTCAATAAAGGTCATAAATTTCAGCGCGGCAGGTCAGGAACATGCAAGCATTGCCAGGCAAAGCATCACACACTGCTCCACATGCAACCGTACGCTGAGGCTGCTTTGGCGTTGCCGAGCACGGAATCGAGCCAGCCAGAACCTACGACATCCTTAGTGGCGAATTAATATCCTAGCCCTTTCCCTCGAGTCCGAAATCTCTCCCTAGCCAAAACGTGTTGCTAGCTGCTGCAATTGTATATGTCAGAGATCGTTGTGGATCACTTATTCCATGTCGTGCCATTTTGGATTCCGCCTCTCAGGTTAATTTTATAATATCGAGACTTGCCAATAAGCTGCAATTGGATCCTCATCCGTCTCACGTTCAAATCGCCGGTATTGGGAGGCAATGCTTCCTTCAAGCAAGGCTGTGGACATCGCCCCGCAAACCTGGGACGCAATCTATCGCGGCTTTCTCTCTGCAATTATCACTGCGTCCATTACAGGAATGCAGCCAAACTTTGGCCTACACGCAAAGGATTGGCCAATGCCAAATAATCTCAAACTAGCTGACCCTAGTTTCGTCAAGCCGCCACGGATAGATCTCTTAATAAGTGCTGGTCTTTTTTTTTCTATTGTGTGTCGGTCAGATTCGACTGTCGACATTGCAGAAGACAAAACTTAGCTGGATAGTGTTAGGAAGCATTAATAGCTCTGAGAATAAGCGTGCCGCGCTTGTAGTGGTTGAAGAGTCCCCTGACATCTTCGCTGAAGAAACCAATTTAAACGACGTTGTAAGGCGTTTTTGGGAGATAGATGCTGATTATTCACCTTCATCAATTTCGGAGGAGGATGTTCATTGTGAACAGCATTTTTGTCACAAATTACGAGCGCCTAGATTCGAGCTTACTCCGTGCGTTTGGCAACTAACCCAGAAGAACTGGGAGAATCGTATCAGCAGGCGTTTTTCCATTTGTAGAGGAAGCTAACCAAAAATGCACAGCCTAAGGCCAAATATACCGAATTTCTTCAGGAGTACCTTGATTTAGGACACATGTCGCCATCTTCACGGCAGTCTGACTTTCCGCAGTACTTCATGCCCCACCGTCCGCAAGCAGGAAAGTACAACCACCAAATTGCGCGTAGTGTTCGACGGTTCTGCAAAAATAGCGGCTGGAGTATCACTAAATAATACTCTGATGGCTGGACCCACTATTCAACCTAAAATAATGGAAACTCTGCTTCGTTTCCGCTTTTTAAAGTCGCTTTATGCGGCGATATCTGCAAAATGTATCTCTGTGTACGCGTTTCCAATCCCGATCAAATCGTGCAGGTGCATCTTATGGCGCAACGACCCGAAGGAGGAGATCCTGTTGTTCAAGTTGGAAACTGTCTCCTACGGAACTAAATCTGCTGCTTTCCTAGCAATTCGTGCTATGCATCAACTGGAAAAATGATGAGGAGTCCCGCTTTCCACTTGGTGCAGAAATTGTTGGAAGAGATTTCTATGTCGATGATCTCATCAGGTGAAGGAGCTTCTTTCGAAAGGATGTTTTCCCATACGTAAATGGTGTTCCAATGAAGCCGCTGCTTTGGAAGACGAATCTGAGGCAGACAAACGGACAATCTTCTTTTTAACTTCGCTCATGTCAGAGCCTCACAGAATCCATTTTGACGATTTGGGATGAATTCGGGTTGGAGGCCGACTCCAGAATTCTGATTTAGACTACGAAGCAAGGCACCTAAAGGACGCCCTGTCACTGTCTCTTCATGCGGGAGCTCAAAGGATTGCTGCGACAGAAATTCTGGCCCATAGGTGGGCGCAAATACGTTGCAAGCATCATTAACAAGTGTGTTCGATGTTTTCGTTTAAAGCCAGTGATGAAGGAGCATATCATGGGGAGCTTGCCTGCAGACCGCGCAAACGGACCAATCCAGCATTCCAAACTACAGGCGTGGACTTTTGCGGATCTTTTTACTACAAGTCGGAAGTCAGAAGCCGGCCTCCCATCAAATGCAATATTTCCGTCTTCGTTTTTTTCAGCACCAAGGCAACTCATTTGGAAGTTGTTCGGGACTTGTCCACAGAATCCTTTCTGGCAACATCAAGACGCTTTTATAAGTTTACGTCCCAAACCTCGAAGCAAGAAAAGAGCTCTTGGAACTCCGGCAGTTGTTTCTGAGCGACCCTCATGCGTCTGAGGTGCGTCTCAAGTGGAATCGATTGGAAGTTCAGCTCGACGAGAAAGAACGTACGGAGTCGCTTTGAACGCGACTCTACTTTTTATACCCGTACTCAATCAGTACACATGTGATTTATGTGGAATTTTCAAAATGTTTTATCAGTTTATACATTTTACATTTGTTTTGCTACATTGTCATCTACATCTACATCACTTTTCACAACAACACACTGTGGTTGAATTTCCTCACAAAGGTACATAAAGGGTTAAGCCGGATAAGGCACGGCGAATTCGGCCGGGCCAGCGAGCCGAGCGAAAGGAGAGGGTCGGAGGGACGCGCGGACGGTAGCCCAGCCCATGGCCAGTGGTGGCCGTGAGAGCACGCGTGGCGCCGGGTTACCGGGTGTTGGTAGCGGCAGGGGAAATGTTTTTACTAGCGAAATAAAAACCGCTGACGATCGAGTTCTCTTTTGAATATTTTTATTGATAATTAACGGTGGTGTAGTCTGTTGGCGGGTGTGTCGGGGGAGAAAAGAACCGCTGGAGCGTCGATGCTGACGTCTGTTGAACTGCCGGTACTGTTGGCTGATAAGCTGCCCAATGGTGTGATCGACGTTGGGGTGAACTGCCCCGATTGATCAGCGGCACGCGCTATTTAAAGCCGGCACCTGGTGTGTGGGGGCCACTGCGTCCGCAGCTCTGTCTTGGGGTGTGGGGTCCTTCGGGAGTGGGTTTTGGGTCGAGGCGTTGGTGAGTTTTGTTGGCTCTGCAGCTGACCTAGTGGCTGAGATTTGGGGTACGCTTTTGCTGAAATAGCATCGCTGAAATTGATTCGGGTCGGGTTGAGTGCAGTGTGGTATGGGAGTGGGTCTTTGGGTCGAATTGTAGGTGAGTGTTGCTGGCTCTGCAGCTGACCTATTAGGCGCGCTCTTTCTGAAATAGCATTGCGGAAATTGAGCAGTGTATTGGGTGGGTTGACCCTAATTGTAATTGGTAATTGGGTTGCTTAGCTAGTGGGTCTTAGTCTGCTAGTGGGTGTATACACATGGCCCGGTTGCTGAGTCAGAACCCCCAGCTATAGCACGCGGGAGCCACGCCAAGCTAAGAAACCAAGCGGTGGTTGCGCGAGGCCAGAGTCGCCAGAGGAAGGCCAGCGGAGGCCCAGCAGGTATCAGTTTGTAAGATAGCCTTACGCGCTATCACTTAAATTTATATACCAATAAAGAGCCAAATACGAATTTCCCAAATCAACCTGTGCGTTTCTCTTGTTGGCCGCTGAGCCAGCCCTGCTTATCAGCCGGAAAGAAACGGTTCGTTACAACTGGCGCCCAACTTGGGGCCTCGCGACAACAAGAAAAGAGTGCAGTAGGGAAGTTTTAGGAAATTTAAGATAAGGAGAATGCAATGGATTCACTCCCTGAAGAAGGAGGAGTTAATCCAATGCGCTCTGACATTTAGGGTGAAATTGGAAGGAACGGTGACCGAGATGCGGCGAGTGTTCAAGGATAAGGTGGAGAAGCACGAGACGGAGCCAGAGTACGCCGCCAGGTTGGAGGTTTGGGAGATTCGGGCAGGCAGAGCCTCACCCGGGCCACCAACCAAAAGACAAGGCGGAGGTGTACAGCGCCTGCCATTGCCAGCAGGCGCGGGCCCATCGTCAATGTGGAGGTTGCCAGGCGGGTTCCAAGAGCAACTCATAGCGAGCCTGGCAATCCCCGAAATGAGCCACTCGCCCAGGCCGGGATCCAGCAGACCGCGGCCAGCGAGCGTAGGCCGGTCAGGTGGGACGGCGCAGGCAGGTCGAGAGGCGTTGAAGAGCCGACCCGAGGGGGAGCGGGAAGTGCCTGAAGCGCAGTCAGGGAAGCCGCCTCGCCTGAACTACGCCAATGTGGCGAAGCAGGTGAGGGAGTGGTCCTTTCAATTCGATGGGACGGCGAAGCCGTTGGAGTTCTTGGAGCAGGTTGAATGGTCGGCAGACATGTATGGTCTGACCTAAATCTAATCCCCAGGGCCATGCCAGAACAACTTAAGGGTCGAGCGTTGATATGGTTCATCGCGAACAATCGCAAGTGGCAAACGTGGAATGCCTTTGCAGCCAGCTTTCAGGCCTACTTGCCCCGGGGATATTTCGAGAAGCTGCTGCAGGAAGTCCGCCACATGAAGCAGAAGTGGGGAGAGCCATTCAAGGACTACATGGTGGAGATGCAGACCCTCATTCCTCAAATGAACGCCAGAGGAGCAGCTGGAACTCATCCGCGAGAACAGCTTGCCGGATTTGCGGATTTTATCAGGCCGCACAGGTGCAGAGATCTCGATCACATGATGGCGCTAGCCGATGAATTCGAGGCACTGAAAAGGATCGAGTGGAGTTCCATAGGGAAAGTCCAGTGGGACGGGCGAGGGCGGCCAAACCTTTCACGAAAACGACCGCAGCAGAGGTGTGTCGGCTCTGCCAAGATAAGCCGAACCGCGGCGCTCGGCACGCGGAAAATAACGCGTCAAAGCCAATGGCCGACGGCCAGACGCATTCCAATGTGGAAGGGGTATTCGTGAAGAATCCCTCCCAAGCGTGTCGTCAGTGTGGGAGCGACGAGCACTGGGCGCAGGCATGCCAAGGACGTCCACTAACTTTCTGCTGTATGTGCGGAAAGGCTGCAGAAAAGCGGAACGCCCCGTGACCCACCCCGAAGAGGGCCGTGCCGGGGTCGCAGGGATGAGGCCCGAAAACTAATCGGTGGACTCACCGCGGAGGAGGACCAGTTGTCGGCCGTGATGGTGATCTCAGGAAGAGAATGGAAGGCCACGGTTGACACAGGGGCCACAAGCAGCTTTGTCAGCTCCGAGCTGGCATTGCAGCCCGTGGGGAGGCCGAGTGAGGGAGGTCCGGAAGCAGGTACGGCTGGCTGATGGACGCAGTCTGGCCATAACCACCCCCTACTCGAGGTGGAGCTGGCCTTCGGACACCGGAAAATGCCGATGACTCTTCTCGTCTTGCCCGGAGTCATCGATGCTCTGGTCCTGATGGAACTTCATCACCGCAGTCGGAGCAGAGGTGACCTGAGCGGGGCAATGGGTCGTGATCCCTGCGAAAGGTCGGCGAAATGGGCGGTTGGAGGAAAGGCTATCGGTAGCAATCCTGCAGACCACAGAAGAGTCAGCAGAAGGCGAGGCCGGCGTTCCGGAGGAAGGCGGGTGTAGTGGTTGGTCTGTAGAAGAATCAGTCAAAGAATTCTTGTCCGAAGTATTAGAAGAGTTCAAAAGGTTGACGGGAGTGTCGAATGGGCGATGCATACAATCACGATGAGCGATGCGATACCGATTAAACAGCGATACTACCCCTAAAACCCGAAGATACAGGCTAAGATCAACCAGGAGGTGGACGAACTACTGGAGATGGGGTGTATCGAGCCCCTCGAAAAGCCCGTACAGCTCCGGAAACCGGACAGTGGAGGTTGTGCGTGGACCCGGCAAATTAACTCGAAGTCAATCAAGGATGCATATCCCATGCCTCGAATAGACTACATTCTGACCTGCTGAGAGAAGCGCGTTCCATCAGCAGCTTGGACTTGAAGGACTGGTACTGGCAGATCCCACTGGAAAAAGACAGCAGGAAATTCACTGCATTCACGTTACCAGGCAAGGGTCTGTTCCAGTGGAAGGTGATGCCGTTTGGCCTATACTCAGCGTCGGCTACGTTTCAAAGGGCGTTGGAACAGGTGATCGGTCCAGAGATGATACCGCATGCCCTCGCGTATCAAGATGACATCATCGTAATTGGCCGTACCAAGGAGGAGCACCAACGGAACCTGGAGGTGGTCTTTAAGCGGTTGAACGGGCCAATTTGAGGCTGAATGTGGAGAAGTGCCAGTTCTTTCGAAGGGAGTTGCGGTACTATGAGCTGACCCAGAGAAGGTGGCCCACATTGCGGAACTTAAGCAAACGGAAAAACGTGAAGGAACTACGCCAGTACTTGGGCGTTGCCTCGTAGTACCGGCGTTGCGTGCCGGGGTTTGCCACGAAAAGTGAGACGTGCCTTCGGTTCAAGCCAAGTCAGCTACAGCCGGCTAACGCTAACAAACTGCGAGAGCTGTTTCAGTTGGTAAGGAGGAACTTAGAAAGGGCGGCCCAGGATCAAGCAAGATATTACAACTTTGCGAAGGAGACCCTGGCGCCGAAGATTGGCGAAGTGGTTTGGGCCAAGCAGCACCACCTATCTAACGCGGCCGAAGGATTCGCAGCAAAATTGGCACCAAGGTATTCGCGGCCATACCAGATCATCGACTTCGTGTCACCTGTGATATTCAAGCGAGGAGAGACAGTGATAAGCATAAACGGACGATACACATCGGTGATCTGAAGCCATAAATGGAAGAGGTGGCTAAATGATGGTTGTTTGTGAAAAGGGGACGGACAATCACACCCATGCCGCAAAAGAACAGGTACGTTAACATATGTCATCACGAAGGCGGAGAACATAAGATGATTACGGAGGTGTACAGCGCCCGCCATTGCCAGCAGGCGCGGGCCCATCGTCAATGGAGGCTGCCAGGCGGGTTCCAAGAGCAACTCATAGCGAGCCTGGCAATCCCCGAAATGAGCCACTCGCCCAGGCCGGGATCCAGCAGACCGCGGCCAGCGAGCGTAGGCCGGTCAGGTGGGACGGCGCAGGCAGGTCGAGAGGCGTTGAAGAGCCGACCCGAGGGGAGCGGGAAGTGCCTGAAGCGCAGTCGGGAAGCCGCCTCGCCTGAACTACGCCAATGTGGCGAAGCAGGTGAGGGAGTGGTCCTTCAATTCGATGGGACGGCGAAGCCGTTGGAGTTCTTGAGCAGGTTGAATGGTCGGCAGACATGTATGGTCTGACCTAAATCTAATCCCCAGGGCCATGCCAGAACAACTTAAG
>CM019042.1:21712988-21747519 GCA_009664405.1 Drosophila bifasciata | reverse complement strand
AAAACTAAAAACCTCTGAGAAATTTAATTTTTACGAAATATAACATATTTTCTTTCGTCCCTATTATTTCGCACAGCCCAAATCAATGATATTCCGAACAAAATTTTTAATTACTTTTTTACCATTACACTTGATTTTTTACTTTTTGTTTAGAGAGTGCAAACATAAATCAACTAATAAAAATTAAGATCAGCTCAAAATTCCTAAAACAGCAATTTTATTGAGCATTTTCTGAAGCATGGCCAACTGTCCTTTATTATTAATCACATGACTGTATGTCGTCTACATCTACCTCATCTACATCTATATCATATACATCACTTCTCACAACAACACACGGACACTGCACGAGGCAGAGCGTGAGTGTGGGAGTGTGAGAGAATCAGTAGCTGATATTCGCTACTGATATTCGCTCCCATAAATGACTTACGTCGCAAGGGGGCGGGGCAAGAGGAAAAATCGCTGCTGAAAATTCATTTCATCATTGTGGCTACAATAATGATCCGATCTGAACTATATTCGGCAGTCTGGTAGATATGATCATTCTCTTACGATACTGCATTTTTTCGTTTTTCCAATCTTCAAAATTGCGTACTTTCCTCTTTGTGGTGGCGGAAGGGGCGTGGCGAAATTTCGAAATACTCTTGTACTGAAGTGGTATCACAGGAGTCTGGACAGAAAGTTTGGTTGTTCTAGCTCTTATAGTCTCGTTCATCTGTACGAATGGGCAAAAGTCGACACGTTGGTGTGTGAGTGTGAGCAAGAGGGAACGATGTTTTTCGAAATGGTCTATTGTGGCTATACTAATGATCCAATCCAATTCAGATTTGGTCCCCTGATAGTCTTTTCTCTAAGATTCTGCATTCTGCGTTTTCGTTATCTTTTTAAAATTGTGGACGCCACAGATGTGTGCCCTTTGTGGGGGCGGAAGTGACGGGGCGAAATTTTGAAAAACTTTTCTAGGAGTAAGATATCACATCAGTCTGGAAATAAAATTTGGAAATATTTCGGCTCGAGCGTTTTTTTTAAATAGACCAAAAGGAGGTGTGTCTACCACAAAATATTAATTAATTTCTAAAAAGAGCTGCAATTGTATTAGTTAATGGAAATCAAATAAAATTATTGATACATTTTGTTTTTAATTTTTTTCTTTCGTTTTGGTCAAATTACCGGAAAAGCGTTAAAAAACTTGGGATTTTAAATATCATTTTTTTTTTTTCTTAATATGATATGACTATAGTATATGACTTTGATCTTAATAAAGTTTGTATGCACTGAAATTGATTTAGTTGTACCAAAAAATACAAATCGGCTTACATTTGCAAAACCACCGACTAGAGAAATCAGAAATGAATACAATTCAAAGTACGGCTTATTTTTTTGTCGCTGAGGGCATATGGTTGCTCGGGTACGACGTACATAGGAACTTAGGACGAAAAGAGGCGGTACAAGTCATTATCTGAGAGAGCTTGTAATATCGAAATATCTTTTGAATATCTGATTGAGAATTTTCCAAGGATTCAAAAATTCATATCTAACTGCTAATTTTTTTTTCTAATTTTCTTTTTAAAGTTTTTATATTTTCAGTATTTTTCAACTTTGTTATTGTTCGAGCAGAACCCCGCCGGCTAGCCGTTTACCAATGTCATTATTGGCCTTCAGCCGCATATGTTTGTTTGATACTAAATTCTTTTTTTTTCATTATGTGCGCTTAAACTTTGAACTTGCTTGTCCTTAAAGCGCTCTCTAAGAATTCGCTCTTCGTTATCTACGACTCTGCGCTGCTTATCTATGGCGAGCGAAGCGGTCGAATCGGCAATGCCAAGGGCAAGAACTTGCCATTCGGATGTCATTAAAGAACCTACTTTTTGAATTTTAAGTCTGCGCCGTGTTCTTATTTATTCGAATAATTATTCGGCCGATAGGAGATAAAACCATTATCCCCACATAAAATTTGGTGACCCTGACGTGATCATCTGAATTGCATTGTCAACTAAATGAACATTTATTTTCGGACTTAACAATTGCAGCTTTTACAGCTGCGCATTACCTGTAATCTCTGTGCTTGCGGTTTCCCTTTACATACTGTACAGTGTGCTTTTTTCTATCGTGCGAAATGTTTTTAAAAAAGCAGAGTGACTTCGATTTTACCAATCATCGAAAAATTCCAGTATCTTCGTGGATGCTTAGATGGTGCTGCGCTGGCCACTATTTGTTCCCCTGAAGCTCTCTGAGGAAAATTACGACAAGGCGATAAATTTATTAAAGTTGCGATTTTATAATAGGCTTATGCATTTTCAGGCACATGTCAAACCTATTTTCGGACTTCAAGGGGTGAAGAAGGGCTCGGCCAGCGGATTGCGTGGAGCTCAGCGACAAAGCTCAATGCTTATTTACGAGCTCTTCAGACCTTGGCTACACCTCAGGAGATTTCGGATGCTGATTTACATAGTGTGCAGGAAATTGAACCACAAAACACAGGAAAAGTGGGAAGGAGAACGTGCCGACCTCAAAATTGCACCGGTGGTCAGGCTTGAATAGCCAGCAGGTGGGAAAAAAAAGCAATCCTAGCACACTTATCACTGCCATTGAAGACCAGTCTATCTCAATATGCAATTATTGCAAATCCTCCGATCACTACATATCTCGATGTCAGGCATTTTTAAACCTCCCCTTTTTTTTTATCGATACAAGGAGATGAAAAAGCCACTTATGTCCAAACTGCTTCAATAAAGGTCATAAATTTCAGCGCGGCAGGTCAGGGAACATGCAAGCATTGCCAGGCAAAGCATCACACACTGCTCCACATGCAACCGTACGCTGAGGCTGCTTTTGGCGTTGCCGAGCACGGAATCGAGCCAGCCAGAACCTACGACATCCTTAGTGGCGAATTAATATCCTAGCCCTTTCCCCTCGAGTCCGAAATCTCTCCCTAGCCAAAACGTGTTGCTAGCTGCTGCAATTGTATATGTCAGAGATCGTTGTGGATCACTTATTCCATGTCGTGCCATTTTGGATTCCGCCTCTCAGGTTAATTTTTATAATATCGAGACTTGCCAATAAGCTGCAATTGGATCCTCATCCGTCTCACGTTCAAATCGCCGGTATTGGGGAGGCAATGCTTCCTTCAAGCAAGGCTGTGGACATCGCCCCGCAAACCTGGGACGCAATCTATCGCGGCTTTCTCTCTGCAATTATCACTGCGTCCATTACAGGAATGCAGCCAAACTTTGGCCTACACGCAAAGGATTGGCCAATGCCAAATAATCTCAAACTAGCTGACCCTAGTTTCGTCAAGCCGCCACGGATAGATCTCTTAATAAGTGCTGGTCTTTTTTTTATCTATTGTGTGTCGGTCAGATTCGACTGTCGACATTGCAGAAGACAAAAAACTTAGCTGGATAGTGTTAGGAAGCATTAATAGCTCTGAGAATAAGCGTGCCGCGCTTGTAGTGGTTGAAGAGTCCCCTGACATCTTCGCTGAAGAAACCAATTTAAAACGACGTTGTAAGGCGTTTTTGGGAGATAGATGCTGATTATTCACCTTCATCAATTTCGGAGGAGGATGTTCATTGTGAACAGCATTTTGTCACAAATTACGAGCGCCTAGATTCGAGCTTACTCCGTGCGTTTGGCAACCAACCCAGAAGAACTGGGAGAATCGTATCAGCAGGCGTTTTTCCATTTGTAGAGGAAGCTAACCAAAAATGCACAGCCTAAGGCCAAATATACCGAATTTCTTCAGGAGTACCTTTGATTTAGGACACATGTCGCCATCTTCACGGCAGTCTGACTTTCCGCAGTACTTCATGCCCCACCGTCCGCAAGCAGGAAAGTACAACCACCAAATTGCGCGTAGTGTTCGACGGTTTCTGCAAAATAGCGGCTGGAGTATCACTAAATAATACTCTGATGGCTGGACCCACTATTCAACCTAAAATAATGGAAACTCTGCTTCGTTTCCGCTTTTAAAGTCGCTTTATGCGGCGATATCTGCAAAAATGTATCTCTGTGTACGCGTTTCCAATCCCGATCAAATCGTGCAGTGCATCTTATGGCGCAACGACCCGAAGGAGGAGATCCTGTTGTTCAAGTTGGAAACTGTCTCCTACGGAACTAAATCTGCTGCTTTCTAGCAATTCGTGCTATGCATCAACTGGAAAATGATGAGGAGTCCCGCTTTTCCACTTGGTGCAGAAATTGTTGGAAGAGATTTCTATGTCGATGATCTCATCAGGTGAAGGAGCTTCTTTCGAAAGGATGTTTTCCCATACGTAAATGGTGTTCCAATGAAGCCGCTGCTTTGGAAGACGAATCTGAGGCAGACAAACGGACAATCTTCTTTTTAACTTCGCTCATGTCAGAGCCTCACAGAATCCATTTTGGACGATTTGGGATGAATTCGGGTTGGAGGCCGACTCCAGAATTCTGATTTAGACTACGAAGCAAGGCACCTAAAGGACGCCCTGTCACTGTCTCTTCATGCGGGAGCTCAAGGATTGCTGCGACAGAAATTCTGGCCCATAGGTGGGCGCAAAATACGTTGCAAGCATCATTAACAAGTGTGTTCGATGTTTTCGTTTAAAGCCAGTGATGAAGGAGCATATCATGGGGAGCTTGCCTGCAGACCGCGCAAGGACCAATCCAGCATTCCAAACTACAGGCGTGGACTTTTTTGCGGATCTTTTACTACAAGTCGGAAGTCAGAAGCCGGCCTCCCATCAAATGCAATATTTCCGTCTTCGTTTTTTTCAGCACCAAGGCAACTCATTTGGAAGTTGTTCGGGACTTGTCCACAGAATCCTTTCTGGCAACATCAAGACGCTTTATAAGTTTACGTCCCAAACCTCGAAGCAAGAAAAGAGCTCTTGGAACTCCGGCAGCTGTTTCTGAGCGACCCTCATGCGTCTGAGGTGCGTCTCAAGTGGAATCGATTGGAAGTTCAGCTCGACGAGAAGAACGTACGGAGTCGCTTTGAACGCGACTCTACTTTTATACCCGTACTCAATCAGTACACATGTGATTTATGTGGAATTTTCAAATGTTTTATCAGTTTATACATTTTACATTTGTTTTGCTACATTGTCATCTACATCTACATCACTTTTCACAACAACACACTGTGAGGAATTGAATTTCCTCACAAAGGTACATAAAGGGTTAAGCCGGATAAGGCACGGCGAATTCGGCCGGGCCAGCGAGCCGAGCGAAAGGAGAGGGGTCGGAGGGACGCGCGGACGGTAGCCCAGCCCATGGCCAGTGGTGGCCGTGAGAGCACGCGGGCGCCGGGTTACCGGGTGTTGGTAGCGGCAGGGGAAATGTTTTTACTAGCGAAATAAAAACCGCTGACGATCGAGTTCTCTTTTCAATATTTTTATTGATAATTAATTGGTGGTGTAGTCTGTTGGCGGGTGTGTCGGGGGGGAGAAAGAACCGCTGGAGCGTCGATGCTGACGTCTGTTGAACTGCCGGTACTGTTGGCTGATAAGCTGCCCAATGGTGTGATCGACGTTGGGTGAACTGCCCCGATTGATCAGCGGCACGCGCTATTTAAAGCCGGCACCTGGTGTGTGGGGCCACTGCGTCCGCAGCTCTGTCTTGGGGTGTGGGGTCCTTCGGGAGTGGGTTTTGGGTCGAGGCGTTGGTGAGTTTTGTTGGCTCTGCAGCTGACCTAGTGGCTGAGATTTGGGGGTACGCTTTTGCTGAAATAGCATCGCTGAAATTGATTCGGGTCGGGTTGAGTGCAGTGTGGTATGGGAGTGGGTCTTTGGGTCGAATTGTAGGTGAGTGTTGCTGGCTCTGCAGCTGACCTATTAGGCGCGCTCTTTCTGAAATAGCATTGCGGAAATTGAGCAGTGTATTGGGTGGGGTTGACCCTAATTGTAATTGGTAATTGGGTTGCTTAGCTAGTGGGTCTTAGTCTGCTAGTGGGTGTATACACATACGGCCCGGTTGCTGAGTCAGAACCCCCAGCTATAGCACGCGGGAGCCACGCCAAGCTAAGAAACCAAGCGGTGGTTGCGCGAGGCCAGAGTCGCCAGAGGAAGGCCAGCGGAGGCCCAGCAGGTATCAGTTTGTAAGATAGCCTTACGCGCTATCACTTAAATTTATATACCAATAAAGAGCCAAATACGAATTTCCCAAATCAACCTGTGCGTTTCTCTTGTTGGCCGCTGAGCCAGCCCTGCTTATCAGCCGGAAAGAAACGGTTCGTTACAACTGGCGCCCAACTTGGGGCCTCGCGACAACAAGAAAAAAGAGTGCAGTAGGGAAGTTTTAGGAAATTTAAGATAAGGAGAATGCAATGGATTCACTCCCTGAAGAAGGAGGAGTTAATCCAATGCGCTCTGACATTTAGGGTGAAATTGGAAGGAACGGTGACCGAGATGCGGCGAGTGTTCAAGGATAAGGTGGAGAAGCACGAGACGGAGCCAGAGTACGCCGCCAGGTTGGAGGTTTGGGAGATTCGGGCAGGCAGAGCCTCACCCGGGCCACCAACCAAAGACAAGGCGGAGGTGTACAGCGCCTGCCATTGCCAGGCAGGCGCGGGCCCATCGTCAATGGGAGGCCGCCAGGCGGGTTCCAAGAGCAACTCATAGCGAGCCTGGCAATCCCCGAAATGAGCCACTCGCCCAGGCCGGGATCCAGCAGACCGCGGCCAGCGAGCGTAAACCGGTCAGGTGGGACGGCGCAGGCAGGTCGAGAGGCGTTGAAGAGCCGACCCGAGGGGAGCGGGAAGTGCCTGAAGCGCAGTCAGGAAGCCGCCTCGCCTGAACTACGCCAATGTGGCGAAGCAGGTGAGGGAGTGGTCCTTTCAATTCGATGGGACGGCGAAGCCGTTGGAGTTCTTGAGCAGGTTGAATGGTCGGCGAACATGTATGGTCTGACCTAAATCTAATCCCCAGGGCCAGCGCCAGAACAACTTAAGGGTCGAGCGTTGATATGGTTCATCGCGAACAATCGCAAGTGGCAAACGTGGAATGCCTTTGCAGCCAGCTTTCAGGCCTACTTGCCCCGGGGATATTTCGAGAAGCTGCTGCAGGAAGTCCGCCACATGAAGCAGAAGTGGGGAGAGCCATTCAAGGACTACATGGTGGAGAGATGCAGACCCTCATTCCTCAAAATGAACGCCAGAGGAGCAGCTGGAACTCATCCGCGAGAACAGCTTGCCGGATTTGCGGATTTTATCAGGCCGCACAGGTGCAGAGATCTCGATCACATGATGGCGCTAGCCGATGAATTCCGAGGCACTGGAAAAGGATCGAGTGGAGTTCCATAGGGAAAGTCCAGTGGACGGGCGAGGGCGGCCAAACCTTTCACGAAAACGACCGCAGCAGAGGTGTGTCGGCTCTGCCAAGATAAGCCGAACCGCGGCGCTCGGCACGCGGAAAATAACGCGTCAAAGCCAATGGCCGACGGCCAGACGCATTCAATGTGGAAGGGTATTCGTGAAGAATCCCTCCCAAGCGTGTCGTCAGTGTGGAGCGACGAGCACTGGGCGCAGGCATGCCAAGGACGTCCACTAACTTTTGCTGTATGTGCGGAAAGGCTGCAGAAAAAAGGAAAACGCCCCGTGACCCACCCCGAAGAGGGCCGTGCCGGGGTCGCAGGGATGAGGCCCGAAAACTAATCGGTGGACTCACCGCGGAGGAGGACCAGTTGTCGGCCGTGATGGTGATCTCGAAGAGAATGGAAGGCCACGGTTGACACAGGGGCCACAAGCAGCTTTGTCAGCTCCGAGCTGGCATTGCAGCCCGTGGGGAGGGCCGAGTGAGGGGGAGGTCCGGAAGCAGGTACGGCTGGCTGGCTGATGACGCAGTCTGGCCATAACCACCCTACTCGAGGTGGAGCTGGCCTTCGACACCGGAAAATGCCGATGACTCTTCTCGTCTTGCCCGGAGTCATCGATGCTCTGTCCTGGATGGAACTTCATCACCGCAGTCGGAGCAGAGGTGACCTGAGCGGGCAATGGGTCGTGATCCCTGCGAAAGGTCGGCGAAATGGGCGGTTGGAGGAAAGGCTATCGGTAGCAATCCTGCAGACCACAGAAGAAGAGTCAGCAGAAGGCGAGGCCGGCGTTCCGGAGAAGGCGGGTGTAGTGGTTGGTCTGTAGAAGAATCAGTCAAAAGAATTCTTGTCCGAAGTATTAGAAGAGTTCAAAAGGTTGACGGGAGTGTCGAATGTGCGATGCATACAATCACGATGAGCGATGCGATACCGATTAAACAGCGATACTACCCTAAAAACCCGAAGATACAGGCTAAGATCAACCAGGAGGTGGACGAACTACTGGAGATGGGGTGTATCGAGCCCTCGAAAAGCCCGTACAGCTCCGGAAACCGGACAGTGGAGGTTGTGCGTGGACTTTCGGCAAATTAACTCGAAGTCAATCAAGGATGCATATCCCATGCCTCGAATAGACTACATTCTGGACCTGCTGAGAGAAGCGCGTTCCATCAGCAGCTTGGACTTGAAGGACTGGTACTGGCAGATCCCACTGGAAAAAGACAGCAGGAAATTCACTGCATTCACGTTACCAGGCAAGGGTCTGTTCCAGTGGAAGCGTGATGCCGTTTTTGGCCTATACTCAGCGTCGGCTACGTTTCAAAGGGCGTTGGAACAGGTGATCGGTCCAGAGATGATACCGCATGCCCTCGCGTATCAAGATGACATCATCGTAATTGGCCGTACCAAGGAGGAGCACCAACGGAACCTGGAGGTGGTCTTTAAGCGGTTGAACAGGCCAATTTGAGGCTGAATGTGGAGAAAGTGCCAGTTCTTTTCGAAGGGAGTTGCGGTACTATGAGCTGACCCAGAGAAGGTGGCCCACATTGCGGAACTTAAGCAACCGGAAAACGTGAAGGAACTACGCCAGTACTTGGGCGTTGCCTCGTAGTACCGGCGTTGCGTGCCGGGGTTTGCCACGGAAAAGTGAGACGTGCCTTCGGTTCAAGCCAAGTCAGCTACAGCCGGCTAACGCTAACAAACTGCGAGAGCTGTTTCAGTTGGTAAGGAGGAACTTTTAGAAAGGGCGGCCCAGGATCAAGCAAGATATTACAACTTGCGAAGGAGACCCTGGGCGCCGAAGATTGGCGAAGTGGTTTGGGGCCAAGCAGCACCACCTATCTAACGCGGCCGAAGGATTCGCAGCAAAATTGGCACCAAGGTATTCGCGGCCATACCAGATCATCGACTTCGTGTCACCTGTGATATTCAAGCTGAGGAGAGACAGTGATAAGCATAAACGGACGATACACATCGGTGATCTGAAGCCATAAATGGAAGAGGTGGCTAAATGATGGTTGTTTGTGAAAAGGGACGGACAATCACACCCATGCCGCAAAAGAACAGGTACGTTAACATATGTCATCACGAAGGCGGAGAACATAAGGATGATTACGGAGGTGTACAGCGCCTGCCATTGCCAGCAGGCGCGGGCCCATCGTCAATGTGGAGGTTGCCAGGCGGGTTCCAAGAGCAACTCATAGCGAGCCTGGCAATCCCCGAAATGAGCCACTCGCCCCAGGCCGGGATCCAGCAGACCGCGGCCAGCGAGCGTAGGCCGGTCAGGTGGGACGGCGCAGGCGGAGTCGAGAGGCGTTGAAGAGCCGACCCGAGGGGGGAGCGGGAAGTGCCTGAAGCGCAGTCAGGGGAAGCCGCCTCGCCTGAACTACGCCAATGTGGCGAAGCAGGTGAGGAGTGGTCCTTTCAATTCGATGGGACGGCGAAGCCGTTGGAGTTCTTGGAGCAGGTTGAATGGTCGGCAGACATGTATGGTCTGGACCTAAATCTAATCCCCAGGGCCATGCCAGAACAACTTAAGGGGTCGAGCGTTGATATGGTTCATCGCGAACAATCGCAAAAGTGGCAAACGTGGAATGCCTTTGCAGCCAGCTTTCAGGCCTACTTGCCCCGGGGATATTTCGAGAAGCTGCTGCAGGAAGTCCGCCACATGAAGCAGAAGTGGGGAGAGCCATTCAAGGACTACATGGTGGAGATGCAGACCCTCATTCCTCAAATGAACGCCAGAGGAGCAGCTGGAACTCATCCGCGAGAACAGCTTGCCGGATTTGCGGATTTTTATCAGGCCGCACAGGTGCAGAGATCTCGATCACATGATGGCGCTAGCCGATGAATTCGAGGCACTGGAAAAGGATCGAGTGGAGTTCCATAGGGAAAGTCCAGTGGGACGGGCGAGGGCGGCCAAACCTTTCACGAAAACGACCGCAGCAGAGGTGTGTCGGCTCTGCCAAGATAAGCCGAACCGCGGCGCTCGGCACGCGGAAAATAACGCGTCAAAGCCAATGGCCGACGGCCCAGACGCATTCAATGTGGAAGGTATTCGTGAAGAATCCTCCCAAGCGTGTCGTCAGTGTGGGGAGCGACGAGCACTGGGCGCAGGCATGCCAAGGACGTCCACTAACTTTCTGCTGTATGTGCGGAAAGGCTGCAGAAAAGCGGGAAACGCCCCGTGACCCACCCCGAAGAGGGCCGTGCCGGGGTCGCAGGGGATGAGGCCCGAAAACTAATCGGTGGACTCACCGCGAGTTAGGGAGGTCCGGAAGCAGGTACGGCTGGCTGATGGACGCAGTCTGGCCATAACCACCCTACTCGAGGTGGAGCTGGCCTTCGGACACCGGAAAATGCCGATGACTCTTCTCGTCTTGCCCGGAGTCATCGATGCTCTGGTCCTGGGATGGAACTTCATCACCGCAGTCGGAGCAGAGGTGACCTGAGCGGGGCAATGGGTCGTGATCCCTGCGAAAGGTCGGCGAAATGGGCGGTTGGAGGAAAGGCTATCGGTAGCAATCCTGCAGACCACAGAAGAGTCAGCAGAAGGCGAGGCCGGCGTTCCGGAGGAAGGCGGGGTGTAGTGGTTGGTCTGTAGAAGAATCAGTCAAAGAATTCTTGTCCGAAGTATTAGAAGAGTTCAAAAGGTTGACGGGAGTGTCGAATGTGGCGATGCATACAATCACGATGAGCGATGCGATACCGATTAAACAGCGATACTACCCTAAAAACCCGAAGATACAGGCTAAGATCAACCAGGAGGTGGACGAACTACTGGAGATGGGGTGTATCGAGCCCTCGAAAAGCCCGTACAGCTCCGGAAACCGGACGAGTGGAGGTTGTGCGTGGACTTTCGGCAAATTAACTCGAAGTCAATCAAGGATGCATATCCCATGCCTCGAATAGACTACATTCTGGACCTGCTGAGAGAAGCGCGTTCCATCAGCAGCTTGGACTTGAAGGACTGGTACTGGCAGATCCCACTGGAAAAGACAGCAGGAAATTCACTGCATTCACGTTACCAGGCAAGGGTCTGTTCCAGTGGAAGGTGATGCCGTTTGGCCTATACTCAGCGTCGGCTACGTTTCAAAGGGCGTTGGAACAGGTGATCGGTCCAGAGATGATACCGCATGCCCTCGCGTATCAAGATGACATCATCGTAATTGGCCGTACCAAGGAGGAGCACCAACGGAACCTGGAGGTGGTCTTTAAGCGGTTGGAACGGGCCAATTTGGAGGCTGAATGTGGAGAAGTGCCAGTTCTTTCGAAGGAGTTGCGGTACTATGAGCTGACCCAGAAGGTGGCCCACATTGCGGAACTTAAGCAACCGGAAAACGTAAAGGAACTACGCCAGTACTTGGGCGTTGCCTCGTAGTACCGGCGTTGCGTGCCGGGGTTTGCCACGGAAAAGTGAGACGTGCCTTCGGTTCAAGCCAAGAAGTCAGCTACAGCCGGCTAACGCTAACAAACTGCGAGAGCTGTTTCAGTTGGTAGAAGGAACTTAGAAAGGGCGGCCCAGGATCAAGCAAAGATATTACAACTTGCGAAGGAGACCCTGGGCGCCGAAGATTGGCGAAGTGGTTTGGGCCAAGCAGCACCACCTATCTAACGCGGCCGAAGGATTCGCAGCAAAATTGGCACCAAGGTATTCGCGGCCATACCAGATCATCGACTTCGTGTCACCTGTGATATTCAAGCTGAGGAGAGACAGTGATAAGCATAAACGGACGATACACATCGGTGATCTGAAGCCATAAATGGAAGAGGTGGCTAAATGATGGTTGTTTGTGAAAAGGGGACGGACAATCACACCCATGCCGCAAAAGAACAGGTACGTTAACATATGTCATCACGAAGGCGGAGAACATAAGGATGATTACGAAGCGAATCATAAAGGTAGGATATGGATTGTGGGCATGAGCACCGGCCCAAATTGGGGGTCACGCCGTCAGGGCCAGAGCCGGAGGAGAAATCATAAAACAGTTAACAAATTTACACAGGTACAATTTATTGTCATAGAGAAAAAGAAACGAACTTAATAAAAACTTAATAATAATAAGGCGTAGAAGCGGCGTGATCCGTCGAAAGTCGTCATCTGAGGGAAGATTGGATGATTATATAAGATATAAAATGTAGTTCGAGCAGAAAGAGAGTATGCGTACCTGATCACGGAGGCGTCGGCTACCAACCCCTGTTCTCGAGATCCGATCTTGGTCAGGGGTGCGCGGAACGGAATACTGCGAGGTAGGGATGTCCTGGTCCTGGGGCCCAAAAACCCGGAGTCACCTACGACCGTCGAGTTCGACCGGGCACCTGTTAGGACCTGTTAGTCGCGGGCACACATGGCGAGAGGCACTGTGGGCAAGGACGCAGGATGATCTGGAAGGCAGTGGGAAAATTAGAGAGTGAAAATAATTTAAAACGAGAAAGAACGTACGGAGTCGCTTCGAACGCGACTCTACTTTTTATACCTGTACTCAGTGATTTATGTGAAATTTTAAAATGTTTTATCAGTTCTTACATTTTTAATTTTTTGCTACATCTGTCATCGACATCTACATCTACATCATCTACATCAGTTCTCACAACAACACGGTACACTGCACGAGACAGCATGTTTGAGCGTGAGTGTGTGTGTGAGAGAATCTGCTGCGACAATCAACCCTGGCCGGAAATGACTTACGCAGCAATCGGGCGAGGGGAAACACTGAACGGCGCGGGGTTTTCCCGCTGCTGACAATAATGATCCGATTTGAACCAAATTCGGGAATCTGGTAGATATGATCATTTCCTATGATACTGCAGGGCGGGGCGAAATTTTGAAATACACTTGTTGAGGGTTGGTATCACAGGAGTCTTGGCCAAAAGTTTGGTTGCTCTAGCTCTTATAGTCTCTGAGATCCAGGCTACACAAAAAACCAAATCGACTCGATTTTGTGTGAGTGCGAAAGAGAGGGACCGAAGTTTTTTCGTATATTTTCCTCTATTGTGGCTATATTAATGATCCGATCCGATTCAGACTTGGGCCCTGAGAGATATGGGCTGTCTCTATGATTCTGCATTTTTAGTTTTTGTTATTTTCAAAATTGTGGCCGCCACAGATGTGCGCCCTTTGGAGGGGCGGAAGTGGGCGGGGCGAAATTTTGAAACTTGTTTCTAGTAGTGGGATATCACATCAGTCTGAAAAAAAAAAAAAAAGTTTTTGGTCACAGCTCTAATAGCCTTCGAGCAATGGGCGACGAACAAGACGGACAAAGGACAGACGGACGGACAGACATGGCTATATCGACTCGGCTATTGATGCTGATCAGAATATATATACTTTTATGGGGTCGGAAACGCCTCCTTCTGTGTGTTACACATCCACTTTTACCAGAAATACAATATACCCTTTTACTCTTCGAGGTACGGGTATAAAGAACGCCAGCACTTACCTGGGCCGAGGGGGTTGACCAGAGGCGGAAGGATGGTGGACGCCGAGGCTATATAAAAAAAATAATAATAATAAGAAAAAAATTAATAAAATAAATAAATAAGAAAGCTGAAAACGGGAAGGGGGAAAAGAACCCCGATAGCCTTAGGAGTGTTAACGCGGCGAAGAGCTGGAGGCCCGAAAACCAACGGGATCCCGCTAGAGCCACCGGAGGAAAAGAGCGAATGTACCGTACGAGGGAACAGTGAGAAAGGCGGCATGGGGATGGCAGTGGCAGAGGTTTGAGCAGACGATCATTCTCACGTGATCACACCACCGACAAGGTTGAGAAAAATTCAACTAACTTGGAAAAATGGCGTCGCTTTTGAAGAGATATCTGGAGGAGCAGGCCAACAGCGTGGGGGCAGAACACGCCGAGGACCACCGCCAGCGATGGGCGGAGCTCGCGTGGCGAGCGGTGAACTCGGCGGCCGTGAGTCCCCGAGTTGGAAACTGATAGCGTCGCCGTTGGCAAGCATCAGGTCGTCGAGCGAGGTATCCTCGTGGGCGTCGCCGCGGAGCCGGCGGGATCCGGAAGTGTCCGAAGTTGACAGTGAGGACAGCGACGTGGTCTTCGTGGCCGTATAGCCGGCCGCAGGGCTGAAGGAGCTGATCCGGATGCAGACCAGCGAGGAGGACCGGCTCGCGGCGGAGGAGCGCAGTCGACGGAAGGCAGGGTGGCAGCGCCCCGAGCGCCACGGAGGCAGCCGACGCCAACCGAAAGGCCGACGGAGACGCCGGTCGCGAGGCCGACGGCGGTGAAGGCAGCAGAGCCGCATATCGAGGAGGAGGCTCCGCCAGCCCCGAAGTTTTTGCGGGTGCGCCAGGGGCAGCTGCATCAGATCGGCAGAGGTCGTCGCAGCAGGAGTCGATGCAGCAGGGTGACGGCACGCTTGGGCCGCGGCAGCAGGAGCAGTCGCAGCCACAGCAGCCGCAGGAGCAGCCGCAGAGCCTCGCAGCAGCGCAGCACGTGGTGGTGGAGCTCGCAGCAGGCAGAGCCCGCACCCGCAGAGGCCCAGAGCAGATGGTTCGCAGCCGAGCAGCAGGCCGCCGCAGCCAGTCGACGCTGCGTGCAGCAGCCGCAGTGGAGCGGCCTGAGAACTCGGTGTGCGGTTTGTGTCACGAAACGTGCACACGGCCCGGGGTAGGGGTGGTGTAGTGGCACCACCTACACCGTCCATATTCCGCGTGGGCGTCGGGGCCGGCACCCCCGGACGCGGAAGAAGAACTTGAGGTTCGGGAGGAGGAGAGACACCGTGAGGCGGAGCAACGGGCGAGATCCGCGCACACAGGCGAGCGGATGCCAGGGAGGCGGCGACGGAGCCGGCGCAGGAACCGGAGGCGGCGGCAACGACGAGGGCACCGGCGAAGGCGACGACGACACCGAAGCCGACGACGGAGGCGGAAAACCCGGAGAGGGGTCCGTGGGTGTGGCCCACGCCGGTGGCGATGGCGGAGAGGTCGGGCCTGCTGCGACAGGCCTATTGTCCCGAGTCCCGGCCGAGGGCCGAGGCGGCCACAGCTGCAGTTGAGCAGCAATCGCTGGACGAGGAGGCGCCGGCAGAGGCTGCGTGCTGGCGCGGCAGGATTGACCAGAGGCGGTCGTCCGGCGGTGGAGGCACCCGCTGCATCGTGCCGGCGTGTAAAAGCGCGTGGTCCGGGTGCAGGGCTGGGTAAATGGCGCAGGCCGCGGGAGGTGGTCACTCGCAGATACGCGGAAGGAACGCAGTAGAGAACGTGACCTGCGTGGTACTACCAAGTACCGCAAACGGAAGAAGCGTTAGTGGGAAGCCTGGCAGCACGATCCAGGGCGGCCCTGCCGTTTGTGCGCATTATTGGCACCTATCGTGCTCGTAATGCGCAAGGCGGTCAGGGAACCAGCTCCGGAACGAGTGCCAGAACTGTATCGGCGGAGGATATTGATGCCTGGGGAACCGAGCGACTGGTGAGCGAAACAGTTCGGCGCCGGTGAACCGATCGACTGATGAGCGAACCAGGTCGGGGCAGGTGAACCGGTCGACGGGTGAGCGAACCAGATCCAGAGCACACAGATTCGCGCGCGCGCACAACATTTAAATCGGGTGGCATTTGATTCGAATTTGAAAGCGGTCCGATCGGCAGGTGGCCGGAAGAGGACACTAAGGGAGTTGTCCTCTAGTGAAGAACGTGTGAGGAATTGAATTTCCTCACAAAGGCACATAAAGGTTAAGCCGTAGAAGGCACGGCGAATTTGGCCGGGCCAGAGAGCCGAGCGAAAGGAGAGGGGTCGGTGGGACGCGCGGGCGGTAGCCCAGCCCATGGCCAGTGGTGGCCGTGAGAGCACGCCTGGCGCAGAGGCCGTTAGAGAGGCGGGGAATGAAGAGCGCGCAATGAGCGGCGCTCACGCCGCTTAGAGACAGCAGGATCGGGCCGGCAGCGGTGCAGCGTATGTCCAAATATGGACATGAGATCACACCACCAGCTTGATCCCGTTAAAAACGAGGTGGAAACTCGCGGAGACGCGTTGGAAAGTTACCGACGACCCGCGTGGTTGTACCGTTGTTGCTAGGCAGCGAACGAGCGCCGGCGCCGCCTGGGGTATAAAGGGAGGCCCAGCGACAGCGGCGCGGGACATTACGCCGAGGATCAGTAAACGGGCAAGTGCGAGAATCAAACGAGTGAACGGAGAATTCGAACAGTGGTGATCGTGCGACGTGAGTGGAACAAACGAGGAATATTTCAGCAAAGGGCTGAAATAAGGAGACGAGTGGCACGCCAGATACTACTCACAGCTTAGGGTGAGTAATAGCGAAAGGTGAGTCCAGAGTGTGCGGAGCTGCGAGTGGCGGACGAGGCGGTTGCTGAGTCAGAACCCCCAGCCATAGCACGCGGGAGCCACGCCAAGCTAAGAAACCAAGCGGTGGTAGCGCGAGGCCAGAGTCGCCAGAGGAAGGCCAGCGCCGGCCCAGGTAACAGTTTGTAAGAAAGCGCGTAAGATCGCTTAGATTAAGATACCAATAAAAGAGCCAAATACGAATTTCCCAAATCAACCTGTGCGTTTCACTTGTTGTCTGCGACGCAACAAACAAATTCGTTGCAACGAGCTCGTCGGCCGCTGAGCCAGCCCTGCTGATCAGCCGGAAAGAAACGGTTCGTTACAACACGTACACAGCACGAGGCAGAATGTGTGAGAAGTGTGTGTGTCGGAATCTGGTAGATATGATCATTCCTTACGATACTGCATTTTTCGTTTTTCTCTATCTTGAAAATTGTGGATTTTCATCTTTTGTGGCGACAGGAAGGGGGCGTGGCAAAATTTTCAAATAAACTTGCACTGGAGCGATATCACAGGAGTCTGGACAAAAAGTTTGGTTGCTCTAGATCTTATAGTCTCTGAGATCGAGGCGCTCATTTGTACGATAAACCAATTCGACTCGTTTTTGTGTGAGTGCGAAAGAGAGGGAATGATGTTTCTCGACATGGTTTTCTCTATTGTGGCTATACTAATGATCCGATCCGATTCAGATTTGGGCCCCTGATAGATATGGACTTTCTCTGTGATTCTGCTTTTTTTTTTTTTTTTTTTTTCTTCAAAATTGTGGTCGCCACAGATGTGCGCCCTTTGTGGGATGTGGTAGGCGGGGCGTAAATTTGAAATACATTTCTAGGAGTGAGATATCACATCAGTCTGGAAAAAAAATGTGATTGCTCTAGCTCTAATAGCCTTCGAGCAATGAGTGAAAAACAAGACAGACGGACGAACAGACAGGGCTATATCGACTCGGCTATTGATGCTGATCAAGAATATATATACTTTATGGGGTCGGAAATTATTCCTTCCTTATTAATTACGGGTAAAAAATAAATAAAACAATGGATATAAGAACTAGGCAGAAAACACCACTTTCAGTACCCCAAAGCATTGGAACACAAAGGCAAGACGAGTTAATTTGGTTAGAGGAAAAGCACAACAATTCTGTTCCCCCCAATAAAATAAATGATTCCTCAGAAAAGAAACTATTCAGTGCTGATGATTTGAAGTCGGAAAAATCTTTTAACTCAAAACAATATAAACGTAAAGTAAAGGATACTTCATGTTTAGACACTCACAAAACAAAACATGCATGGATCAAGTGAAGCTTACTGATAAACAGCGAAAACTAAGAGTAAAACTTAAGAGGCATTTCAAGACTTGAAATACGTAAGCGGATGGGAAAAGTTGACTAGCTCTGCTAGAACTGTATGAAAATGTATGAAAAGCATGTCTAAAAATACCTCCATTGTATCTGAAGAATCAACAGAATCAAGCTTAGTTAATGGAAAAACATTTTTGATATAAAAAGGAGTCAATCGAATCTGAACAGTTTGAAAATGGATTGATTTTTGTTTACACTGACATTATCAAACCTAGATGTGTTGGAAACAAAAATCCTCGATGTCTTCGAGTATTCCATTATAATGGGGCTTATGCAACTTATGCAATTCAAAAATATTGAATATTACCCCCCGAAATATGGTCACCAAAGGTAATTGCAATCTTAATTACCGATTCTCAAGGATATAAAGTCCCATTCGAATCTTCAGCAATTTCAATTTTTGTCACTCTCCACTTTAGATAACGAAAAGAAATTTCTAAATATTGCTGTAAAGAGGGAAATTTATTCAGAGTAGAAGCAGCTATGATGTCGAAATCATTTCAACAATATTATTTAAATCAGTGTGGAGGAGGTCTAAATCATATAGGAAATTTTTTATAAGTGGTCCTTTTAATTATATTAAACCACTATTCCTTTTCGGGATAAACGCTATTAAAAATCAAGTTTCTGTGACTGGAAAGGCTGTAATAAATGAGTTTGGTAGAAAACCTCTAAGAAACATTTTCTAAGAACAAAGCAAAATTGCATTACAAAATCTATCAAATAAAGCTATTAATAAATTTACACGCTTCCAAAATGGTGAAAGGTAAAAAAGAATAAAAAAGAGAAGACCAAGGAAAAAACGCTCTCATTTATCATCTAAACGCAAACATACGCAGTCGAGACCTAAAAAGGAAAAAGAACAACAAAGAAAATTAACTAAAAAGTGGCATTTTTTTTCTAAATCAAAATGACCACTCATATCGAATGTATGAAAAGCGAATTGGATCTGTTTGAGCCACATCCCACACAAAAGTTCTATTCTGAGAACTGAAGAAGTTTCATACAACCCTATAGCTTCATTGGACAGTGCCTCTTCAATTGAATTCGTTTGCTTAGGAAATGGTGAAAACATATCGAGACCTGTCAAGTGTTTACTTAAGACTTGTTGTTGTACAATTAATTAAAAAAATGATAATGGAAACATTGAAGGATCCAATGCTGGCGTAGTGAATAATATTCTGCATTCAATGGTCAGAAGTTCTTCTGTATATTTAAATAATATATTGGTGTCTCAGAGTGATAATAACTATCACTATAGATCGTATTTGCAAACGATTTTTAAACTATGGTAGTGACGCCAGTAACAGTCACTTAGCAACCAAAGGTTATTATCCTAAATATGGTAAATTATTATCTGGTAGATATGTAAACACCGATGGAAATATTATGCTCAAAAATATTTTTCAAAACAGTAATAAATTTGAAATTTTTGGATAAGTTAATGGAGATATATGTATTTAATCAACCAAAACTTCTAATAAATAATGTTGATTTGAGGATTACTTTTAACATTATAAAACAGCATTTTATTTAATGGAATCTGAAACTGAATCTAATCTTAAGATATTGGAAGCACAACTTTTCATGAACCACATAACTATTAATCAAGCATTTTATTGGCTCATAATTATGTTTTACAAACTAAAAAGCCATTTATCCATTTAGCAAAGTCCAAGTAAAATCATTTACAATTTATCCAGGAAATAATACATTATCAATTGACAACGCTTCCTAAGTGTTTAGCTTTTGCATGGTCAAAAACAAATCATATTCGGACATCGAGACTTGAATCCTTTCAACTTTGATCATTTTAAACTTCAACGTTTTAATCTATTGGTTAATGGGGTTCAAGTACCATCACAGGCACTTGAGTTTGATTTCTCGAACTCGGAAAACGCTCAAAAAGCTCTAGAGGATACAATATGCTATTCAGATCAAGTGGAATAAAAACATTATGATCGAGGCTTACAAATAACAAAAAGATATGTTTGTAAAAATAGTTTTATACTAGCATTTGACTTAACTGCAGACCATCACAATTCAACTGTATGCTCAAATTTAATTTTCCAAGGAGCCGTCCGAATTGAAGGACGTTTTTTGAACTGAACCTCTTATAGAAACAGTAACTTGTTTGGTATACTGAAAATATGACTCAATGATTGATATTGATAAACATCGTAAAATCAGAGTTCTATTGTAAAATGAATACAATACAAATCGATCATTTGCTTTCCAAGTATTCCAAAACAAGTAAAATTTTTAAAGGAGTTTATCCCTCTGATAAGCTTCCTAAAGTAATTTCGAAATATTCTGCTTTAATAATAGCAAACACAGATTATTAAAAAAGCCAGGAACTCATTGGGTTGCTTTTTACTTTGAAAACGAAAATTCAGCCGATATCCAATATCCTCAGAAGATAGAATTTACAAAATTATTAAGAAAAATTCAATAAAGTTTACATTTAATAAACAGCCTCTGCAAGGATATTTTTTAAGTACGGTCCAGCGTATGTCCAAATATGGACATGAGATCACACCATCGGCTTGATCCCGTTAAAAACGAGGTGGAAACTCGCGGAGACGCGTTGGAAAGTTACCGACGACCCGCGTGGTTGTACCGTTGTTGCTAGGCAGCGAACGGGCGCCGGCGCCGCCTGGGGGTATAAAGGGAGCCCAGCGACAGCGGCGCGGGACATTACGCCGAGGATCAGTAAACGGGCAAGTGCGAGAATCCAAACGAGTGAACGGAGAATTCGAACAGTGAGTGATCGTGCGACGTGAGTGGAACAAACGAGGAATATTTCAGCAAAGGGCTGAAATAAGGAGACGAGTGGCACGCCAGATACTACTCACAGCTTAGGGTGAGTAATAGCGAAGGGTGAGTCCAGAGTGTGCGGAGCTGCGAGTGGCGGACGAGGCGGTTGCTGAGTCAGAACCCCCAGCCATAGCACGCGGGAGCCACGCCAAGCTAAGAAACCAAGCGGTGGTAGCGCGAGGCCAGAGTCGCCAGAGGAAGGCCAGCGGAGGCCCAGCAGGTAACAGTTTGTAAGAAAGCGCGTAAGATCACTTAGATTAAGATACCAATAAAGAGCCAAATACGAATTTCCCAAATCAACCTGTGCGTTTCACTTGTTGTCTGCGACGCAACAAACAAATTCGTTGCAACGAGCTCGTCGGCCGCTGAGCCAGCCCTGCTGATCAGCCGGAAAGAAACGGTTCGTTACAACACGTACACAGCACGAGGCAGAATGTGTGAGAAGTGTGTGTCGGAATCTGGTAGATATGATCATTCCTTACGATACTGCATTTTTCGTTTTTCTCTATCTTGAAAATTGTGGATTTTCATCTTTTTGTGGCGACAGGAGGGGCGTGGCAAAATTTTCAAATAAACTTGCACTGGAGCGATATCACAGGAGTCTGGACAAAAAAGTTTGGTTGCTCTAGATCTTATAGTCTCTGAGATCGAGGCGCTCATTTGTACGATAAACCAATTCGACTCGTTTTTTTGTGTGAGTGCGAAAGAGAGGGAAATGATGTTTCTCGACATGGTTTTCTCTATTGTGGCTATACTAATGATCCGATCCAATTCAGATTTGGGCCCCTGATAGATATGGACTTTCTCTGTGATTCTGCTTTTTTTTTTTTTTTTTTTTTGTTTTCTTCAAAGTTGTGGACGCCACAGATGTGCGCCCTTTGTGGGATGTGGTAGGCGGGGCGTAAATTTGAAATACATTTCTAGGAGTGAGATATCACATCAGTCTGGAAAAAAATGTGATTGCTCTAGCTCTAATAGCCTTCGAGCAATGAGTGAAAAACAAGACAGACGGACGAACAGACAGGGGCTATATCGACTCGGCTATTGATGCTGATCAAGAATATATATACTTTATGGGGTCGGAAATTATTCCTTCCTTATTAATTACGGGTAAAAAAAAATAAATAAAACAATGGATATAAGAACTAGGCAGAAAACACCACTTTCAGTACCCCAAAGCATTGGAACACAAAGGCAAGACGAGTTAATTTGGTTAGAGGAAAAGCACAACAATTCTGTTCCCCTAATAAAATAAATGATTCCTCAGAAAAGAAACTATTCAGTGCTGATGATTTGAAGTCGGAAAAATCTTTTAACTCAAAACAATATAAACGTAAAGTAAAGGATACTTTATGTTTAGACACTCACAAAAAAAACCTGCATGGATCAAGTGAAGCTTACTGATAAACAGCGAAAACTAAGAGTAAAACTTAAGAGGCATTTCAAGACTTGAAATACGTAAGCGGATGGGAAAAGTTGACTAGCTCTGCTAGAACTGTATGAAAATGTATAAAAAAGCATGTCTAAAAATACCTCCATTGTATCTGAAGAATCAACAGAATCAAGCTTAGTTAATGGAAAAACATTTTGATATAAAAAAAGGAGTCAATCGAATCTGAAGAGTTTGAAAATGGATTGATTTTTGTTTACACTGACATTATCAAACCTAGATGTGTTTGGAAACAAAAATCCTCGATGTCTTCAGAGTATTCCATTATAATGGGGCTTATGCAACTTATGCAATTCAAAAATATTGAATATTACCCCCTAGAAATATGGTCACCAAAGGTAATTGCAATCTTAATTACCGATTCTCAAGGATATAAAGTCCCATTCGAATCTTCAGCAATTTCAATTTTTGTCACTCTCCACTTTAGATAACGAAAAGAAATTTCTAAATATTGCTGTAAAGAGGAAATTTATTCAGAGTAGAAGCAGCTATGATGTCGAAATCATTTCAACAATATTATTTAAATCAGTGTGGAGGAGGTCTAAATCATATAGGAAATTTTTTAAGTGGTCCTTTTAATTATATTAAACCACTATTCCTTTCGGGGATAAACGCTATTAAAAATCAAGTTTCTGTGACTGGAAAGGCTGTAATAAATGAGTTTGGTAGAAAACCTCTAAGAAACATTTTCTAAGAACAAAGCAAAATTGCATTACAAAATCTATCAAATAAAGCTATTAATAAATTTACACGCTTCCAAAATGGTGAAGGTAAAAAGAATAAAAAGAGAAGACCAAGGAAAAAACGCTCTCATTTATCATCTAAACGCAAACATACGCAGTCGAGACCTAAAAGGAAAAGAACAACAAAGAAATTAACTAAAAGTGGCATTTTTTCTAAATCAAAATGACCACTCATATCGAATGTATGAAAAGCGAATTGGATCTGTTTGAGCCACATCCCACACAAAAGTTCTATTCTGAGAACTGAAGAAGTTTCATACAACCCTATAGCTTCATTGGACAGTGCCTCTTCAATTGAATTCGTTTGCTTAGGAAATGGTGAAACATATCGAGACCTGTCAAGTGTTTTACTTAAGACTTGTTGTACAATTAAGAAAAATGATAATGGAAACATTGAAGGATCCAATGTTGGCGTAGTGAATAATATTCTGCATTCAATGGTCAGAAGTTCTTCTGTATATTTAAATAATATATTGGTGTCTCAGAGTGATAATAACTATCACTATAGATCGTATTTGCAAACGATTTTAAACTATGGTAGTGACGCCAGTAACAGTCACTTAGCAACCAAAAAGTTATTATCCTAAATATGGTAAATTATTATCTGGTAGATATGTAAACACCGATGGAAATATTATGCTCAAAAATATTTTTCAAAACAGTAATAAATTTGAAATTTTTGGATAAGTTAATGGAGATATATGTATTTAATCAACAAAACTTCTAATAAATAATGTTGATTTGAGGATTACTTTTAACATTAAAAACAGCATTTTATTTAATGGAATCTGAAACTGAATCTAATCTTAAGATATTGGAAGCACAACTTTTCATAAACCACATAACTATTAATCCAAGCATTTTATTGGCTCATAATTATGTTTTACAAACTAAAAAAGCCATTTATCCATTTAGCAAAGTCCAAGTAAAATCATTTACAATTTATCCAGGAAATAATACATTATCAATTGACAACGCTTCCTAAGTGTTTAGCTTTTGCATGGTCAAAAACAAATCATATTCGGACATCGAGACTTGAATCCTTTCAATTTTGATCATTTTAAACTTCAACGTTTTAATCTATTGGTTAATGGGGTTCAAGTACCATCACAGGCACTTGAGTTTGATTTCTCGAACTCGAAAAACGCTCAAAGCTCTAGAGGATACAATATGCTATTCAGATCAAGTGGAATAAAACATTATGATCGAGGCTTACAAATAACAAAAAGATATGTTTGTAAAATAGTTTTATACTAGCATTTGACTTAACTGCAGACCATCACAATTCAACTGTATGCTCAAATTTAATTTTCCAAGGAGCCGTCCGAATTGAAGGACGTTTTTCTGAACCTCTTATAGAAGCAGTAACTTGTTTGGTATACTGAAAATATGACTCAATGATTGATATTGATAAACATCGTAAAATCAGAGTTCTATTGTAAAATGAATACAATACAAATCGATCATTTGCTTTCCAAGTATTCCAAAACAAGTAAAATTTTTTAAAGGAGTTTATCCCTCTGATAAGCTTCCTAAAGTAATTTCGAAATATTCTGCTTTAATAATAGCAAACACAGATTATTAAAAAAGCCAGGAACTCATTGGGTTGCTTTTACTTTGAAAACGAAAATTCAGCCGATATCAATATCCTCAGAAGATAGAATTTACAAAATTATTAAGAAAAAATTCAATAAAGTTTACATTTAATAAACAGCCTCTGCAAGGATATTTTTTAAGTACCTGCGGTCATTACTGTATCCTATATGCAATTTTTTAAGAGCAGCAATAAAACATCAAATTGTTTCTTTAAACAATTTAGGAAAAATGATTTAAATTACAATGATAAGTTAATAATAAAAATGTATAAGAAAACTAGCAAACCCGGCGAACTCCGTTTCGCCACCAGATATGGCTTCGTTTTTATGTAACATTTCGTTAGGTTATTAAAAGATGAAGAACAATTTTTTTGTTTTATATTTGAAAAGGAAAAATTTTATTTCATTTGACAACAGTAATGAATTCATTTCGATTACAAAAATGAAGTGTTATTTAGTTGAACTTCTCTAAGTAAATGAAAGTGAATCCAAAGTAAATACTTAATCGAAGCGTTATACGTGTTCGCAAATTCATTGAAGTGCTCTTTGGTAAATCACATTTTTGTTTTTGGTCTGACGTTAACACAAACAAAGCGGATGGTTTCCCAACTCGTGAACACGCAACATATAACTGCCCATGTGAAAAACAATGATTTTCAAAATTTATCCCGCAAACACTAAGCGATTTGCCTTGCGACTTGTTAATTGTCATCGTTTGAAGTCAAACGGAAGATTAGTCGGAATCATTGGTATTCGAGGAATACATACATTTTCATCTGCGTACTTTCCGTTAATAATGGTTGCCTCAATCAAATTCGGCATAAGTCTCTTTATCGAAAGTCGAGTACTGTCATCGGGATTTGTTATGGAACCAACAGATTTGTATGTCACCAAATCGTCAGCAATTTTTGATTGAATTGTGAAATTCAGTGCGTGTACATCATTATTCTTTGCGGCAAGAATTGCTCGTTGACTTAACCAAAGCATAATTCTGATAATTCTCAGAATTGTCTCGTTTACACGATGAATGATATTGCTTCTTCGCTGAACGACAATGTCTCGCGAATTAGTTGGATCGCCAACAATAATTGCAGCAACATCATTAACGGTGGGTGCATTGAATCTTCGCACATGTTCACCTGTTGGGGGTACAATCCGCTCTTATGACAAATTTGTGCGTATCCGATGGCATTCGTTCCAATGCTGTTTTGAACATATTAACCACAGCATTATTAGCGTGAAAAAAAATGCTTGCAACTGTTCAATAATTCGTCTCTTTAACTGTTGTGTTCCCTGTATATTGCACCGCACATTCAGCTGATCCACCATCGACGAAATGAAATATATTTGCAGAAATTGATGCAGTTCATCTGGTGTTGGCACCATTGAACCATGCAAATGATATATTTGTCCTTGTATAAGTAATGGTGTAAGTAATGGATCCAGTTTGACTTTTCCACTTGCGCAGCACAATCCAGCCGTTTCTCTTTTGAACTTTAACGCATTTGCAATATCGGCATATAGTCGTTATTGGTCCAATATCTAAATTTTCATCATCACTGTAGTTCGCAGTGGGATCAGTGGAATGCCAAGCGATTTTATGATGCAAATGATCTTCGTGTCCTCACGCGTTGTCCCAATCGGGAATATTCTCTTATTATATTTTGTCTTTCTTCGTTTATGTTCTGTGAATACACTTGTTGCTGGCTTGCAAGTCTTGTGCGGCGGCCGATGTTCGCACGTCGTCCGGCATGAATGAATGAATTTATGAATGAATGAATTTAACCTCAAATGCACGATCCACATAATTTACACAATACACGTGATTGATTTGATGGTTTCCAATTAAAATGTGAGGAAACGAATAACTTTTTTTTTTAATTTTGTTTTCACAGTGAACACAGTACCGGTTTCTCACATAAAATTAAAGTATCACGCACCGGCGCCTACTTAAAATATTGGTTTGTATCAGAGATGGCGCTGTATGTAGTATATAGTAGATAATACAAATACACTTTCCCGCTTTTCTGTTGAAATTTTTCGTGAATTTTTCTTTTGCTATAAACCTCTTCCAACCTTTCAACGAATTCAAAACCGTGGAAATCGGTTCGTGCGTTCTAGAATTATTGCGTCAAAAGGAAAACCCGACTTATTTTTATATAGTAAAAAAATAAAAAAAAAAAAAAAAAGGAGAATGATCAATAACTATAAATTTATTAGAGTTTATCTCTTTTATAATTAAAGGCTTCCAAGGTAACATGCAGACGGATGTTATTTACACCGATTTCAGTAGAGCATTCGACTCTGTAAACTATTCCTTTCTAGCACAAAAACTTGATCTTTTAGGGTTTCCGCCCAATCTTTAAATATTGATTAGCAGCTTTGCTCTAGGTCTCAAAGAGTCCTCTTCAAAAACTCCTTGTCTTCACCTGTTCCACAGGGCAGCCATCTAGGCCCCCTACTTTTCACACTCTTTATTAATGACCTGGCTTCAGTATTAACAAACTCTCGAGTACTCATGTATGCGGATGATGCTAAACTCTGTGACTAGTATAAGGAAATTTCATTTCACTTTCAGTCATGGTTTTTGCAAATATGCTATACCTTAATGCTCAAAATGTAAAGTAATGACATTTCATCGCTCCAACCCCTTGTTGACTCCTTACATTGGTTGATGATCTTGGTATTAAACTTTTACCCCAAGTGAAAGTTTACTGAACAGATTTCTACCATGGTATTTGGGGAATTTGGAATTTGACGACCCCTATATAAAGACTCCTTTATTTCGCTTGTTCGTCCGATTTTAGAGTACGGCTCTTGTGTATGGTGCCCTCAGTACAAAGTATACCAAGACCGCATAGAATCAGACCAGAACAACTTTTTACTTCTTGCTCTGCGTAGCCTCAACTGGGATGAAGGTGTGGACTCCCTTCTTACTCTCGTAGATTGCTCTTAATAAACCTTCCATCCTTCCTTAATCATAGAAAAATGCTTGGTGTGATTTTCATGTACGCGATCGGTTTCGGTACGTGTCGCGCGCGCCATGCGGCAGCGCCCCTCGGTCGGTTGGTCGGGTGGAGGGGCTGCGTATCTGCCAGGGATCCGCGCGTAACAGGCTTCGGGTATGTGTCGCATGGGCCACTTGATGGTGCAGTCATTGCACATCAACGTCCTAAAGTATAGTATCGCCGACTGATGGGTCGATTATCCCTCATGACGATGGTGCGCTCGGCGATGACGGAGGTCCCATGGAGGTCAGAGAACTTTGGTAGTTCTTTGTCTAGGGATTTGCGCAGCTATGTCCGGAGGCCAGGGATCGGAGACTTGTTCTGACTCGTGCTCGGTTGGATCGATGGCTTCACGGTCCAAGGGCCGGAATTGGGTCTTCCGACAGGATGGTGGTGTCGCCCAATCAAGGCGGATGAGGACACACTTGTCCTGATCAAGGCTCAGAACCGGATCCTGGGAACGTCGGACTGGACCATCACACGGGCGATAGCGCGAGACAAGGGGAACGGCAAGGAACTCTGGATCAGTATTGGTCAAGAAAGCCTTGCCAAACTCTTGAAAAGGACTGCCGCATAGCTTTTGGTATGGGCACACTGGCGGTAGTAGTACCGCGACACTCCAGGTCCGCTGAACAGCATGAAGGTGGTGCAGATTAATCTGCATCACTCAAGTGTACCATCGGCGGACCTGCTGCGGTTTATGGACGAGAAGGCGGTAGGCAGTGGCCCTCATCCAAGAGCCCTGGACCGTTAAGGGGGGGGTTCGGGGACTGAACGGTCGCGGATACCGCCTTCCGCCACACCCCGTGGGTAAGCCAAGAACCTGTATCGTGGTAAGAAGAGAGCTTAATGTTCTGTTGTCTTGCAGGTACAGCACTCCGGACCTAACGGTAGAACTATGTGAGAGGAAGCACGGGAAGAACCTATACCTGGCCTCGGCATACCTGCCGTATGAGAAAGAGGACCCACCCTCGGGGGATGTCAGGGCCCTAATCCACCAAGTGCGGAAAGAGGGTCTCGACATCGTCCTAGGTTGCGACGCGAATGCCCATCACTCCCCTTTGGGGAAGCACGGGCACAAATTTCAGAGGGAGAGTCACTGTTCGAGTACATTCTGTCCACAAATATTGTTGTGTGCAACCGGGGAGACCACCCCACCTTCCGCAACAAGAACCGTGCAGAGGTTATTGATATAACACTTGCCTCGGACGGTGTCCGATGTGTCCAGTGAGTTCTCCTTCTCGGACCACTACAGGATAGTGTTCAGCATCAAATGGAACAGAGAAAGGCCCAAGGCCTACCGCAATCCCAAGCGGACAGACTGGAGCCGCTTCTCCGCAACCATAAGGAAGGCACTACCCTCCCCACCAGAAAGGAACATCCTTCAAACGGAAGCACTAGCGGAAGCGGCTCAGAATGTCACTAAAGCCCTACAGGGGGCCTTCCTTGAATCTTGCCCGATCAGCCGACCTCCAAAGTCCAATCGCAATCCGTGGTGGACGCGGGAGCTGAGCGAAGTCAAGGAGGCTCTTCAACAGGGCAAAAGTGACAAACACACAGGAAAGCTGGAACGAATATCGCCGCAGCTTTAACACTTACAAGAACACCTGTAGGAAGGCGAAAAGGGAGTCATGGGCTGCCTTCTGCGATGCCATAGATGCTACCACCGAGGCTTCAAGGCTTCGACGGGTGCTATCATAGGCGCCAACCACACCTGGACTACTCCGCAACCAGGATGGTGTCTTTGCAGAAAACAGTCAGGAATCCCTCCTCATGAGCACTCACTTCCCGGGATGCTCAGATGTTACCGGTGACGAATCCAACGACATCAACGACACTGAGCCATACCAGGGAGAGGACACTGAGGATCTCATACATGACATTATGGCACCAGACAAGATTATCTGGGCCATTAAATCCTTCGATCCCTACAAGTCACCGGGGCCGGATGATATACGACCAGCCATGTTGCAGGCAGCTTGCCTGCCCCTGCTACCATGGCTAAAGAAAATCTTCGAAGGATGTCTCCGAATTGGGTACGTTCCCCAAGCATGGAGAGAGGTGAGAGTGGTCTTCATCCCCAAAGCCAGGAAGATAAACCACATCTCTCCCAAGGACTACAGACCAATCAGTCTATCCTCATTTTTGCTGAAAACGAAGGAAAGGCTGATCGATCTACACATAAGGACCAAACTCGACAGACAAGTGTTCAGCGGAGCTCAACACGCCTACCTCAAAGGTAGATCAGATGAGACCGCACTACACGAAGTTGTTGGGAGTACCGAAAAGACGCTCAGCCATAAGGAATATGCTTTGGCGGCCTTCCTAGACATAGAGGGAGCCTTCAACAACGTCAGGATCGAGTCAATAACGGCCGCACTGACCAAGATTGGCACACACCCGACGGTAACCATATGGCTGGGCAGCGTTCTCAGGAGCAGAACGATCAGCGCTGGTCTGGGCACCTCCTCTTCAAGGGAAGACGGTCACACGAGGTACTCCGCAGGGGGGTTATATCCCCTCTCCTGAGGAACTTAGTCCTCAACGACCTTCTTCTTCAGTTGGGGAGGAGCGGATAAGGGTTGTGGCCTATGCGGATGATCTAGTGATACTGGTAACGGGTAAGTTCCTACCTACAATCAGTGATCTTCTGGAATCTGCACTGGGAACGACCGCGAGCTGGGCACACCAAAACGGTCTGGGGGTTAATCCCAAAAAGACAAAACTGGCGTTGTTCTCACGAAAATACAAGATACCAAACTTCAAACGACCAACAATTGGTGGAACGACGCTTGAGTTATCGAAAGAAGCCAAGTATCTTGGTGTCATCTAGACTCAAACTCTCTTGGAAGAGAAACACGGAGGAAAGGAAGAAAAAGGCAATGGCTGCTTTCTACATCTGTAGGAAGTCCTTTGGGCGAACATGGGGATTACAACCGCACATCATCCATTGGATGTATACAGCGGTAATAAGGCCCATTCTGGCATACGGAAGCTTGGTGTGGTGGGAAGCGGCCAACACCAAATCCCACCTCGAGAACCTCCGGAAAGTTCAGCGGACGGCATGCCTTGGAGTCACTGGATTCCTCAGATCCACCCCACAGGCTGCTCTAGACACCATGCTAAACCTGGAGCCCATAGACCTCCACCTTAAGTGCAAGGCTGAGACAAGTGCCGCGAGGCTTTCAGCTGCGCGGTTCTTCAAACCATCGCCTTATGGCCACGCCACAATACTTCGTAAGGAGGAAAGTGGAACGGGCGAACGGAGCGACTACTGTGTCTCGGAGTTTTCATGGAAGAGAAATTTTTAAAGGACACATACCGGAAAAGAGAGGAATGGACGCGTAACGCTGCTCTTGGGCAGAACGTGCTCTCCATCTTCACTGACGGTTCAAAGACAGTCGAAGGGAGAGGAGCTGGAATCTTCTCTGAAGAACTAGCAACCAACATATCCCTAAGACTACCAGACTGGTGCAGTGTTTTTCAGGCGGAGATATACGCAGTATGGCAAGCGGAAAAGTTGGTATACACCTTGGAGATACCTCAGAGGAACATAGCAATCTGTGTTGCCAGCCAAGCTGCTATCAAAGCCCTGGTTTCCTGTAAAATCACGAGCAGACTCGTACGTGACACGGTGGACGCGCTAAACCAGATCGGAGCGCACTCAATCACACTCACGTGGGTCCCGGGTCACACCGACATCGCGGGCAACGAGAGTGCGGACGAGTGTGCCAGAAATGGATCGGCTAAGCCACTGGCGGACGCAGTCAGCGATATACGGAGGCCGCTGCGAGACATCATCTCGCAGATGATGGGTCGAGCTAGAACGAGATCAGACAGACGGTGGAACGCAACACCCAACTGTGAGATCTCTCGCTCTGGCCACAGTATGACTCTAAACGTACTAAGACTCTCCTTGGTTTCAGGAAGAGTCAGGTGCGAACACTGACGGGAGTTATAACGGGGCACTGTGTCATCGGCCACATGGCCACTAGGGTACAGATTGCCCCACCATGACATCTGCCGCAGCTGCAGGGACGAGGAGGAAATAGAGAGCATCCAGCATCTTCTCTGTGGCTGTCCTGCACTCATGGAAAGGCGTTACCGAATACTCGGCAGCGCCTTTCACGAGGACTTGATAGCCTGGCAAACATGCCTTTAGAGAGGCTGATGCTCTTTTTGAGGCCTCGGGATGGTTCACGCAACCTCCCTAGGCACCGGACGTAATCCCAGGACGAGTGTGGGCATCACAATGGGCAATTCTTGCCTCCGAGTGACCTCGACTTCGGTCGAGCAGCCCTATAAACCTAACCTAACCTATGGTAGTGTCGAACGGGGGGTTCGCTCATGTGGACGACGATCGGGGTGGCGTTGTCCGTGGGACCGGCGTAATTGCGTCGGTTTTGTGGGATGCTAGTTTTACTGTCTCCAGAGTGTGCATGAACTGGCGGGACTCAACAACGCCACTGCTTTTTGGAGCAACGACTTGTTTAAATGACGAAGATTTTGAGCACGGCTCCAGGCATGACTAGGTGCATGGCGCTAGGAGTCTTATCGGTACGCGGAGGTACTCCATTAGGTTGGCGAAGATCGAGTTGGCATCGGTCGTGGGTACGACAGGACTGCTGTCATTGTTTGGAGGGTAATCGTCTTAGATTATGGTTCCTGGCGGAGAGGCCCTGTGGATATAAGTTCGATTGTTGGACCTGATCAGCGTGGGGAAGCGAGACTGTGTTACGGGATGTGCCCTGCAGGTGGCTGGTAAGCAGTTCGCCCATGGCCCGAGGGAGCTGCTTCGTGTCCCCATACGAGAGCGGGCGTTCATCGAGCACTTCCAGAAACGATAACGGGTCGTCCTGTCCGGCAAACTGGGTTCCTTATCTGTGAATGTAGTTTCCGTTGTGGCCTTGAGAAATCAGCGGTCGTTAGAACGATTGGGGGTTCAAGCGTGCTGTAATCTGTGACTGGGGGGACTTGCAATCCGGCCTTGGTGTCCATTTTCCGTTTGTCGGATGGTAGTGGAGTAGTGGGTAGTGGTGACTTGGCCCTCGTATGCTATGCAGTGAGGTCATCAGTTTTCTCCCGTGTCGTTGTAGAAAACCATGAACACCAAACAGTTAGACAATTTTCTAGATGTATAAAACTTAAAAATTTAATGATATCGGAACTTAGTTTTAGAGATTAGGTTATTTTTTATTTTTCATTTAACTAAAAAAACAGCAGAAAAGTTTAAAAATTGTGATTTTACAGATTACTCAAACGGAAAATGCAAAAACGACAATTTAATTTCAGATTAAAAAAGTTAGATTTAGTTGCATAGTGGTATTATGATTTCCTTAAGCCATTTATAGTATATTGTACGTGCTAGAACTTTAAATATCCTGGAGTAATTGAAACTCGAATAAGTGGATTATCACAGATGACATCATATTGTGTGTAAGATCTCGACATTCTGTCAGTCTGGACGATGAAAAGTGTATAGTTTGAGTACATGGGATTAAGTAAAAAGTAAATGTATATTACCTTGGGTGGAATTTTAATAACTCAAACAGAAGATCTTCCTTCTTAGCAGTTCGGCGGCGTATTTTAGAAGTTGTATCCGGTAAGCTACTAGTGAAATTATAAAACAAAGGAGTAATTCTTCATTTCGCTTTGTATTACTCATAAATATATATGTCAACTTTGTTACTTTAAAGAAATCCCGGTACTCATAGAGTACATATAATCCAAGAAAATGTATGTAACACCTAGAAGGAAGCATCTTCGATTGCTGTTAGTGTTTTCCACACCCTCTTCCGATCAATCAAATCACAACCTTTAGTTACTCCCAAACGCTGGGATAATACGTCGCTCATCATAAAAATTTCGCCAGTCGTATTTTTTGATAGTCAACAATAATTATGGGGCAATGAAGTCTGCATGGACTGTCGTCGGCTAAATAAGATGGGTTTGAAAGATTGTTTTCGCGTTCCAATCGTTGAAGACGTTTTGAGGAAACTGGGAAATGCGACAAAGTTCACAATATTGAAAATGGATTATCCGGGTACATGTCATAACGCCCGGTGTCATAACGCCCGTGGGCGTGGATGCTTGGATGCTAATATGATACAGACGCTGCGGAACAAACCCTCCAAAAAAAAGGTTGAAAAAGGGCCAAAAAACCGATTTTTAATCAAATTTAAGGTGTTATTTCCATTTTTGGAAATCGCGCGATTTTTTGTATACAAATTTTGAATTTTTTTACTTTATAAATAGTTTTTTAAATAAAATCGTTGCAAGCATCCTTTCCCAAATAAATGTTGCGGTTGAACAATAATAAATAATCTTGTTCACTACTTTTAACTATTTTTCTGCAATATGGGCAGAGCAATAGCGAGTTTTTGGATCGATGTTCCAAAAGCTTTGTAGCAATCACTGCATACTTTAAAGTGCCTACAAGGCTTAAAAACAACGTCACGCGGCTTCTCGAAGCACAAAATACATTTTAAAACTTCAATCATCTGAGTGAAGGGTAATATATTAATGTCCTTATCCTCATCGGATTCCAAATCGAAAGCCGACTCCTCAAATTTGGCGCCCACGGGCGCTACGACACTTTGAGAATGGGCGCTATGACACTTTTGGAAATGTCATAACGCCCGTGGGCGCCCTCCAAGAAGGAGGAAAGCTCAACCGCACACCTTTCGATACTTTAAATCCTCGAGTATATTTTCTCCCTTTGTTAAATTATGTATTAAACAAACGAGAAAGAACGTTAGGAGTCTCCGTTAACGCGACACTACTTTTATACCTGTCAGCAGTCAGTACACAGATTTATGTGAAATTTTCAAATTTTGCATCAGTTTTAAATTTTTTTTGCTGCATTTGTCATCTACATCAGTTGTCACAACAACACACGTACACTGCACGAGGCAGAGTGTGTGAGCAGTGTGTGTGCGAGAGAGACAATCAGTAGCGGCTATCATCCCTAAATGACTATTT